>JAHPZR010020930.1:17500-30319 GCA_019787425.1 Platygyra sinensis | reverse complement strand
AAGCACCAGATGTGTTATTGATGTCTTTACACGATCCGTAAAGCATCGTAAAGATTCGTTTTTGATGCCTTAACGCGATCCGCAAAGCATCGAAAAGATGCGTTGTAGTGTTTAATAAAGTCTACGAGTCCTCAGCTTCTACGTTGGCTATAAATGATCAACTGAAAGGTTCCACGTCAAAACGAAGGAGCGGTTAGTAAATGATCAGGGACTAGTTTTGTTTGCTCAGTTGAGTTGCGGTAAGAGATTCGCGAACGCAAGCTGAGCGTGTTGCAAGCAGAAAGTCATATATAATCATGAATTTCCTTCTGGTTTGAAAACAAACCTTTTAAAATTGCTTTATTGTTTACAAGTTTTTATGATTGCGGCGTGATCGAATGAAACTTTTGCGCGAACTAAAACGTCCTTCAGTGAGTTTTTGTTGCTGTTTTAAATAGTGTGTGACTTTTTCTTATATTCCTTGGCTTGTAACCTGTATCCAGTGTGTCCCCGGCTCAGACTTTTGTAAATAAACTCGACCATTGCTGGCGGCTCCCTCCACTATTTGTTTGTTACTTGTCTCTTCTACTTATAGTAGAAATGTTTTTTATTCGGCTGAGCGAAGCGAAAGAGAATAGAAAGCACCTTTGCGCAATGCGTAAAGGAATGTACAGATGCGTTATGGATATCTTTACGCAATAGCATTAAGAAGCGTGGTAAAGAAACGTTATTAGGGAGCTTAAGCACGCACGTTTTTGAGACGCGGGACGGCAACCGGAAGAGAACATTTTGCGGGCTAGGACCGTGTTGTCTTCCAGATTTCTATACTACTCATCTCTAATGATGAAAAGATACTTAGCAATGTGACTGTGGCTATGTGAGGGCGAGTTAAAAGTGAAAATAGCTCACTTCCGGTTGCCGTCCGCGTCTCAAAAACGCGCGTGCTTAAGCTCCCTAATATTTATGTATTTACGGAAAAGATAATACCTGTATGAAATCCGCAAAGAAGCCCAAAGACGCGATAATAAGACCTGTGTTTATTAGCTGTTTATCTGACTTAAAGCTTCCTTTACATGCCGTGAAGTTTGCTAAGTGAGTATCTCCGTACGAAGCACTCGTTACCACAGGATACATTCTTAATTTCCTTCATTTGTGATGCAGCCGTGACTGATGAACAAACAAGTTGAATTTGCTTTGTCAACTCTCATAAGGTTCCCTTACACTAGGTTAGTTATAAGGTAATCTTCACAAAGCAGTACACTTTAGTATAAGAATTCAGACGAATACTGATCATTATACAGGCCTAGTCATACATATACTTCAGCATACATCAGTATACCTTTCCGTATGGGCCGTACACACAATGTATACGGGTTCATTATATCTCCTTATACATGCCATTTCATGCAGTGAACTGAGGTGTTCAAAAGAAGTTTTCTAATGCGGGAAAATTGCTTGTGAATGTGTAGTTTTGCGTTAACCTTCAACATGTACACCCAGAAAACGTCAGACAAACAATACATTTACCCGCTCGGAAAAACTACGGTGAGGGCATATGAAAACGAGGCGTTAAATGGAAGTTTTCTAGTGCAGGAAAACTGCTAGTGAAAGTGTAGTTTTCCTGGAGTTAACCGTCAACATGTGCACCCAGAAAACGTCGGACAAACAACACATTTACCTGCTCGGGAAAACTACCGTGAAGGCATATGAAAACAAGGTGTTAAATCGAAGTTTTCCCAATGCGGGAAAATTGCTAGTGAACGTGTAGTTTACCTGGTGTTAACCGTCAGTATTTAGACTTGGAAAACCTCCTGCAAACTCTGCATTAATCCGCTCGGGAAAACGAAAGAAAACGCAATGGAAAACAATGTGTTCACCGGCGTTTTTCAAGAGCATGAAAACAATGAATTAGCCTCATGTTTTCTTGGCGTTCACTCAAGGAAAACGCCGAATTAACAGAACGTTTTCCGATATCAGAAAACGGACGGTTAATCCAGGATTTATCTGGTATTCACCGTTTGGGAAAATTAACGGTGAACGAGGGTTTTCTTGCCGTGAAAGTTACCAATGCAATGCAGGTACGACATTCAGCAGCATGCCTAAACGTTGTTCCTAATATGTGATTTGTGTCTTTATGTAAGACTTACTGATTCCGCTTTCCTTGTTTACAGGACTTTGTGTCTGAAAATCTTGGACAGAGGTTCATTGAGCCACAGGTAAGTGTTACGCGCCAGTTTTCTTGTTTAAGATAAGCCATTTGACTTGCAGGGAATTATCTGTAAGAGCTTTGCTACCGTTAGAAGTAGTATCAAAGCAGAACTAAAGAACAATACGATATCAGCGGAACAGTAGCTCTATTATTTTGACTTTAAAGTGATTTATATTTTCCATTTTCTTTTTTCGTAGTAGAATTCTTAGATTAAAGGAGTTTTTTTGGGTTGTTTTTTCCATTTTTCAGACAGCAGACTTATCTCTTGTGTTCAAAGACTCCTCTCCCAGTACTCCACTAATCTTTGTCTTGTCTGTTGGAACTGACCCTGCCGCTGACCTGTACAAATTTGCAGAGGAGATGAGGTTTTCAAAGAAACTCAATGCGATTTCTCTAGGACAGGGACAGGTATGGTGATAAGTTCCAAGAGTTATTCTTTTGTGTTGTAGTTAGTAGTCTTGTTTTGGTATTCGTTTTGTGACATATTTACCAGATACAACCCTGTGGCCCTTTATGTCAAAAACTAAATGGTCTCCAGGCATTTTGTTTGTTCCGGTCGGTCAATTTGACAATCTCCATTTAATTTTTCCTGACTCTTTTCGTTTTTCATTCTTGTGCCTCTTCTCTTGTGTTACCTCTCCAGGGTCCTCGTGCAGAGGCCATGATGCGCTCCGCCATGGAGCGCGGAAAGTGGGTCTTTTTCCAGAACTGCCACTTAGCACCGAGCTTTATGCCGAGTCTGGAGAGACTTGTGGAAAACATTGATCCAGACAAGGTTTGAAGGGCTGTTATAATCAGTAATCTTCTCGTTTGGTTGAGTTTCTAGCAAGGTTTTAACCCTTAACTGGTTTGTCTTACTAATTAGCCTCCTAAAATACGCTCTGACGTCTCTCGGCAGGTTCACGGAGATTTCCGTCTGTGGCTAACGAGTATGCCGAGTCCCAAGTTCCAAGTCTCCATTCTACAAAATGGTTCAAAAATGACCGTGGAACCTCCTCGGGGATTAAGGCAAATTTATTACGGTCTTTCACTGGATTTAGTGACGAGTTCTATGCAAGATGCAAGAGGGTAAGTTAAAAAAATAGTATTGTTGAGGCTGCGTTAAAAGTTTTGTAGTTTATCTTCACAGTCAAACTAAGTGAAGTGTACCCCTCAAGATTGCATGAATGAACTGATTATTTGAACGCAGTGGCTATTCGTACGGCACCCGTACGGCGACTTGTATTTGCTATTCGTACGGGAGTCAGAAGATTTCATAGGATTTCTGATTTTTTGCTGATTCTCGCTTATCTAAATTATTATATTTACCTTTAGAAGGTTTAAGCGATTCCAGTGAGTGCCCTTTCTTTGAGCCAGATAAGTTTGCGTACTCTCTACTTACTAAGCGAACGACCCGCTCGCGACACTTAGAATTGTTTTGCGCTATTTATACTCACGCACACGTCACGCGATTAGAAGAGACCGTACTGCGTCTAGTATTTGCTTTTCATACGGGATTCCTCTGAGTATCAGTAAAAAAAAGTTATCATTAATTTTAAGAATCGCTAACCTGGTTCTGAATGTTATAGTTGAACACTTTCCTTAGACGATACTTGTCCGGCCGTATTTTCGTGGAACAGATTTCGTTTCTTCGTCAAGATTCATTTGTCACCTTATTGGGAAGGAGAAAAAAGTTCGAAGCATCCATCCTTAGACAAACTAAACGCGAGCAGTCTGACTTTCTACTAAAAGAAGTATCTAACGCTGAGAAATTCAGACAACTGATCCTGACCGGTGGTACTGAACTTAAGCAGTTCCGTGGACTCCCGTATTCCAAGCCTGCGTGATGCTATTCGTACGGCCAGAAAGCCGCGAAATGGGAGTTACAGTATTGGAGGAATTTACCTATTGGACATTCGCATTTCCGTACAAAAATCATGTTGAAGATAACAGAACACACCTCTCCTACTGATACAGGTATAAATATTCACTACAATGACTGAAACTTCGCCTACTATAGAAGGAAGAAGAATTCCCGTATGAATAGCAGAAATGCAAATAATTCGTACGGGATTACCAACTTGAGTCCAAAATCATTAAATTTTCAAGATGTCACCTACCACCCGATCCAAGCCAGTGTATTCTAACTATTTATAAGGTATAAGAAATACTTTTCTCACATTTTTAACCTTCAGTGTACTATAAATCTGTGAACAAGAGGTTGCGTGACATGCGCGAGTTTATGTAGCTCGAAAAAAGTTTGAAGTGTCGCGAGTGAGTCGTTCGCTTAGTAAGCAGAGAGTGCGCAAACTTATCTGGCTCAAAGAAAGGGCACTCACTGGAATCGTTTAATCGTTGTAAAGGTAAATATAATAATTTGGATAAGCGAGAATCAGCAATTACAGAGAAATCCTATGAAATCTTCTGACTCCCGTACGAATAGCAAATACAAGTCCCCGTACGGGTGCCGTACGAATAGCCACTGCGTTATTCGAAACTTGAACCGCGCTAGTCGTTTCAAGAATGCAATAATAAATTGATTATTCGAATATTGAACTCGCTCGCTCGATCCAAGAATACGGCTAATGGGGTTCCGTTTTCGAAAAATCAATTCGCTGTTGCGACTAGTCTTTTCTAGAATGCAATAGTGAATTGATTTTTCGAAAACGGAACCCGTTAGCCGTATTCTTGGATCGAACGAGCGAGTTCAATATTCGAATAATCAATTCATTATTGCATTCTTGAAACGACTAGCGGGTTCAAGTTTCAAATAATCAGTTCATTAGTGCAATCTTGAGGGGTACGCTTCACTTAGTTTGACTGTAAGATTTTAATCTGATGTAGCTACATACCGAGGTGCACAACCTTGTAGCTTATAATTAAGAAGTCTTATGTAGACAAAATCAAACCACGTTACTCACCTAATCAGTGTTATTTTATTTTGTGTTATTCAGGAAGAGTACCTCCTCTTCTCGTTGTGTCTTTTCCACGGTGTGACGCTGGAGAGAAGGAAATTTGGAGCGCTGGGATTTAACATACCGATACGAGTTCACAACTGGAGACTTGAGGATCTGCATCAGTCAGCTGAGCATGTTCTTAGAGGAATACGAAGGAGTTCCTTTCAAGGTAAATCATTCCCTCAATTTTCGCTCACTGAGAAGTTCAAACTTCAGGCGAAGCAAAGTTGGCTTTTGAGATCAAACCAGCAAGTTAACGGAACAGTTATGTCACTGGTGGCATACCTTGCACATGCAAATTTATTTCTTGGGACTGAAAAGTCTTGAACCCAGATTTTCAAACTGAATCCGCACCATCGAGGACTGTGTTTTCAACCTTTTATTTCCTTGTTGTATATTTTCACAATCCCAAGAACAAGAACCCAATCTCGAACATTCGAACAATCTAGGCTGGCCGCAGCATCCTTGAACGAGTCCCTCAGCCCATTTCCGTTTCTATGGTGATGGAGAAACACCCTGTGCGGTACGAAGAGTCGATGAACACGGTGTTGATCCAGGAAGTGATCCGCTACAACAAATTGTTAGTGACCGTCAGACAAACACTTAACGACCTGCTGAAGACGCTCAAAGGTCTAGTCGTGATGTCACAGGCTCTTGAGACAATGGCGAACAGTCTCTATAATAACTCTGTACCTGAACTGTGGGCCAGTAAGGTATGAAAATACTCTAATCTCTAGACTACGAGTAGTCCGTCTTTCGCTCAGTCCGTCGGGCGAGACGCGAAAGAGACCCTCGAGAAAAAAATGGCCGCGCGAGAAGCACGTTCTTTTCGCGTGCTCCTCGCATCCAGGATCTCGCGCGGCCATTTTTTCTCGCAGGTTTCTTTAGGGTCTTGCTCGACGGACTTAGCGAAAGACGGACTACTCGTAGTACATCTATTCTCAGTTCTGTAAACATAAATCTGTATCTGGGAAGTGAGCAGAAACGTTTGAGCCGATCTGCCTTGGAAAGCTGTTTATCATAGTCTCAATGCCGCACGATTCTATCATAGGTATTAAAATATGAATCTCGGTCTTTCATGTAACCGAAAAAGCGCGTTTCCTGATTTGCGAATTAGGATTTACTTACTTTTTTCTCCTTTTTCTCATTAACGCTTGCAAGTCAAAATGTTATGAAAAAAATAATTTACACATCATCCATCCAATTTGAACAAGCAAAAGTCTTCCGGATCAGTTTTCTTTTCCTATGTCTGGCCGCTTCAGAATATGGAAAACTTTATCCACTGGGTTATACCAAGAGATATTACTATCCGTACTTAATCCACTGATTAGAGATTTTGAATAGAGATTTGGATGGTGGGTCAGGCGTCCTTTTTTCGCAGAAAGAAAAGAACGCCTGATCGCAGATTGGTGAGTGGTGATAACATTTCAGTTATGGAAGAGCAATGTGACATACATACATACCTTTATTTTCATTCGAATTTCAGAGTAGCATCGTAGTGCTATTATCTCCGAACGAAGAAAAATATATAGATAAATCAATAAGACAAGACTAGGTCATCTAGCTTTATTAATCCCGTGAAAAACAAGACCTCTTTTGTGATACAAGTTTTGTGTTATTCTAATGATCTATTTGTGTGTAGGCCTACCCGCCGCTAAAACCGCTGGCGTCCTGGGTTACTGATCTGGTGGCTCGAGTTCAGTTCGTTGAGAAGTGGATCGAACATGGAATACCCCCGGTTAGTTCAAATTTTACTACAGAACAATTTTTCTTAAGTCTGCTTTCCCATACTGATAGTTTTGTTTCTTTGGCAGGTTTTATGGATTTCAGGGTTCTTCTTCCCTCAAGGATTTTTGACCGGAACACTTCAGAACTTTGCGAGGTCCTCTTCGATTTCCATCGATGTTATCACGTTTGACTTTGATGTAACAAATCTTCGGTCGTTCAGGACTTGTGAAGTTTTCTTTTCTCTTGTTAGTTTGTTTGTTTTGTTTTTGTTTGGGAAATAATTTAACATGCATAGCTGGCGATTTTCAGTGGAGTTCGTGGCACGGAATGAGGTGCGCGACAGCGAATCCCGTGAGAAGAATCGTGAGAAGAGAAAGAGAGAGAAACTTATACTCCCTCTTCTCATGATTCTCCTCGCGGCTTCACCGTTCGTTCCGCGACACGTAACCGAACCTAAAAAACCCCACCGAAACCGCCAGCTACGTAAACAAGCCCACAGAGCGTCTGCCCAGGAGGCTGCTAGCTACAAATAACTTTATCATGATGGAGTGTACGTTCCTATTGCTTTTGAAAGGTGATGAAGAAAACCGAAGCAGAACTCACCGCTCGTCCCAGCAATGGCTGTTTCATCCGGGGTCTTTTCCTCGAAGGCGCCCGATGGGATTAGGACAAGCACGAGCTGATCGAGTCCCAACCGAAGGAGCTATACACCGACATGCCCATAATCTGGTTGAAACCGACAGCAAACCGAGAGAAACCCGACAAGGGCATCTACGATTGTCCAGTCTACAAAACGTTAACCAGAGCTGGTGTGTTAAAATAACCTAAATATAAATGGCAAACTGTAAAACTGGATATAATGAACAACCGCATGCGAGAAACAAACCTTTTGTTTCCTCTGCTGTTTTCAAAGACAATGACCGTGTTTTTGGTGATTAACGTACCCTGGTCTAACGAGTTCCCAAAAGACGATTTCTTTTCTATTCACTCAGATGTAACGCACTTTACACTATTTGACAATTAATGCCAAATGCCCTACTGGTTCGCGCTTCCCTGCAGACATCTAACTACACATAAAGCCGTGGTAAGGAAAGGAGAACATTTTGATGATGACACGGAATGGTGCTTCACTCCCAAATTATGCCAATAACGAACATCAGATATAACGAACGCAATTTTGGATCCAAGCGAGTTTGGTAAACTGTTGTTAAGTGCACTGTTTCTTCATTGCCTAGCTGCTGGGTTTGCTCTTGTTGTTGTCGTTAGTGATGGTGCCTAGTTTTTAGTAAGAAGTACAAAAGCCAGTGAAAGAGCGTGCAAGTCGTACCAAATGACGCTTTTTTAGTTACTTCTCTTTTACTAAACTCAATTCCTCTTTACTTAATTTTGCAGGTACTCTGTCTACAACAGTTCACTCCACAAACTTTGTTCTTCCAGTCGAGTTACCAAGCAGTCAGCTCCAGCTGCACTGGATCAAGAGGGGCGTGGCTCTTATGTGTGCTTTGAACTATTAAAATATGCTTCAAACCAGTACATTTAATGTTATTCGCTGAGATTTCCAAAACAATACATACGTTATTGATTGACGCGTTATATAACATCAACAGGTCGGGCAATGCGATCGTAATCTTAGAGATAGTTCGCTAATAGACGGTGTAAGAGCCAAGACAGCCTTAGGGCAGTCAAGTTTTAAGAGCGCTGCCTCCCATGAATGGAATTCGCTACCTAGACATCTTCGCGATATAACTAGTATGCAGACTTTTAAATCGAATCTTTTTAAATACTTTTTGAATTTGGATGTTTCCTCGCATGTTTGTAGTGTAAGTTAGCATTGCAATATTTGTCTTTATCTGTAGACTTAATATACATATATCTATTTTATCGTTAGTATTTCTTATCTTAGGCTGTTTTCGTTTCCCTTATCTTCTTTTTTAAACATGTATTTTTAATTGTAATCAGATCACCGGTTTATACCAGCAAAATCCTTCGATTTTTGCTGATCGGTCTTTCTGTATAAATAAAAATATTATTATTATTATTATAATCTTAATAGTTCTTGGCTTCATGAATTGTCTTTGGCTCTCTGCCCAAAGCATCCAATATCTTTGTGTAAGAACGAAGATTCTTTCTCTATTCATATCTTTAAAAGTCTTAGTTATGTAAATTTGTGTTTCATATTTTTGTACATGAACTATTTTTCGCTAGTCATTGTTGTTACCTTTGCGTGTTTGAGTGCAGGATAACGTGTGATTTCATTTCACAGCAGATTGCTTTCTGCATACATTCTATTTATAAGGAGAGCATATCTTTTACAGCAGTCAGCTTGTCATGTAAATATTGCACAAAGTGCTGTGTTGTAAAATATTACCAAAAAATGTCAAAAATAAAATTTTAAACATGTTTAATACTTGTTTCTTTTGACAAGACATTACTGGTACTTATTCTGTGAGTTTTTGGAAGCACAAGGAAGTACTTGGAGGGTGTAATCTTTACTTGATCCCTTGTACTGAACTGAAAACTTTGACCAACTCCATTTTGTGGTACTGAGAATGTTCAATTGTTAACATACAAAGTATGAGC
Source organism: Platygyra sinensis (assembly GCA_019787425.1). NCBI lineage: Eukaryota > Metazoa > Cnidaria > Anthozoa > Scleractinia > Merulinidae > Platygyra > Platygyra sinensis. The sequence continues at coordinate 20,887 of JAHPZR010020930.1, read as the reverse complement.
CCTGCATTAGTGCAATCAAGTGACATCTAAAATGTCCTTCATGTAGTACTACTTGGAGTGCCCATGATATTTCTTTCATAAATCTCAAGCATCCTGATTGAGTATAATATTGTACTAGTCTATATGTAGTCCTTATTTGGGCAAAAGACTTTTGTGTTTAAGAAGCATCCTTAACTTGCTCAAATTCAACACTGATCAGAGTATTTCATTCAATAAATGTCTACAAAAGAAACATGATTTCAAAATGACAGTTCACTGTCAAATCAACTTTCATCTTCAATTTCAATGGGGGCCACACTCTCCTGGGCTGATTTACTCTTCTTTGCCTTTTTGGTTTTCCTGTTTGCCTTGTCAGCTTCATGTGCTTTGGCCATTTCTTTGTTCATCTCTTCAATGTGTGCAGCCTAAAAGGAGTTGCAATAGTAACATGAAATAGGATGAAGTGAAAGGTCAGTAATTTTAGCAATGAACAGTATTCTCAACTCGATACAATGTAAATTCTTGCACTTGCCAAAGTTGAACTTCTTCTAGTAAGCAGCTGGACATCATCACAGTTGATTTGTGTTCTTTTGGCATGTCTAAAGTGAAAAAATTGAATCAAAGATTGACATTTTCATAGGTTAAATTTATTTTATTTTGAAGAAATGAAAAGTACTCAAGATTCAACAGCTCAAATTGACTTACTTTGCAAATAGCTCAAGATCTGTTGCAAATGATTCTAAAAAAAGTGTTAATTTTAGTATACTGGACAGCGGAATAGAGATATGTATAAAACTGTGTTAGATAACAATCTGGTATTCGTTCAGGGCCAGTTATCCCTGATCAAAACAAAGCATCCCTTGATTTAAGCACTGATTTGACAGGTATGTATTCCTTGAACAGGTCTCGCACATTCCAAGACCCCAGACAAAATCTGCTGTTCTCCTCGGTAAAGTAGTGTGGGAAGAGTGGTGTCAATCTCCGAGACTAAGAAGGATGGGGAGAGTGACAGTTGCACCTGCATGTAAAGGGATGGTTTTAAACTTGGCATACAATCCCTAGAAAGATCCCTTGGGATGGCCATTGGCAACTCTACCACTGAAGCAACTTCATCAACGGTGTATATGTGAAAATAGTTTGCCTTCAAGCCGAGTCAGAGTTGATCCTGCATGATCATTCATAACCCTCACTGATGTCCCTCTTTCTTTGAGTTTCCCTCAGTCATTTGGTCACAGTGGGTTTTGGCGAGTTAATTTTCACTTCTTTGATACAAATTTCTGCTTTCCTGCAACCAGCACAATACAAGCACTTGGACATGGAAGTGTCTTCCAGGAATGATTAGCCAGAAATGTAAACTGGAAGACACTTCCATGTCCAAGTGCTTGTATTAATTAGAGACTTATACGGGGTAGGAAACGTATTTATCACATCTGTTTCACCTCATTGCAACAGGATCAGTGACTTCTGCGATGGTCACTGATAAGTGACCTCTGGGATGGTCACTGACACCTGCTGGTTGCAAAGGCCACCAGGAAGTATTTGTTCCAGAAACTCAAAACACAAGTCGTTTAAATGTTAATTTCAATTTTTTATTTTTAGTTTTGTAGTCTTAGGATAATGTATAGAATGATGTATATATGTTTTTAAAAATATTTTGTAGATCATAAATTTTTAATTTAGATAATTAGTTTTTTTTTTTTTTTTTCACAAACGAAGAGCCACCATGTGGAAGTGTTGTGTAATAAACCTTTTATTATTATTATTATTATTTTAATTTAGGCATTTCACAACACTCACCACACTGAGAGTTGTCCTAGTTAGGAGTGAAAGCGCTTATATGAAGAAAAGTTTTCAAAAAGAGGGAAAAGTTAGCTTGGCCCCGGGGCTTGGCCAGGGTAACTTGGGGGAGTGTTCTATAGGGTACCCAAGACCAAGTAGTTTACATTTCTGGCTAATCATTCCTGGAAGACACTTCCATGTCCAAGTGCTTGTATTAATTAGAGACTTATACGGGGGTAGGAAACGTATTTATCACATCTGTTTCACCTCATTGCAACAGGATCAGTGACTTCTGCGATGGTCACTGATAAGTGACCTCTGGGATGGTCACTGACACCTGCTGGTTGCAGGACAGCAGGAGACTCTTGTTGTTCTCTTGAAGTGTAATTTTCACAGTTCTTGTTATCATGTTATGCATATTTATTCAAACTTTTTCTATTTTTGGGTAAAATGTTCAATACACAAACGTACCACATTGCTTGAATGTTGTCTCTGTTAAGGCTGCAATAAATCGTCTGGAAAATTGTAAACCAGACTCTTCGCCTGTATGACAAAAACACACATTTCATGCATTCGAGGCAATCACACTTTCTCGGCTCGACATTTGAACCATAGCTACATCCATGAAGTTTTTATCATGTACGTATGTAAGCTTAGCTAAAACCAGAAGCATCCCGAGGGGTAAACAAAAACATAAGCTTACGATCCAGAAAGTGTGACGGCATCGAATAACTGATTTGGGATTCAGTGACAGAAGCTTGCTTAATCAGAATAAGATTACTTGCTATAAATGCAAAGATATGTAGTCGACGACAACCGAAAAGGTACATGCGTAACTTACCCGCTTTTTCACAAATTCGACCCACTGTATAATGCAGAGCAGCTTTTAAACGCTGAAAGATAAAGGTATGGATTTGAATCATTCTTAAAGCTCCAAGCACGATCAAATCGGGGAAATCTAGACCTGCTGATAGGCTAAAGCTTCGTATTCTTCCTCTTCCAGTTCGTCTCCCGACGCCGCCATATTTAATATTTATCAAATGAATTACGCGCCAATCTTTCGCGCTTTAAGCACCTCTTGTGATCCAGTCTACTCTCGACTTTTAGAATCCTTGTTACCAGTCTTTCCGTCGTGAAGTATATATGAAATAATTCATTATTCATTCAAAATATATCCCCGTTTCTGATTGGTTAAAACCACACGCATAATTCACCATAACCAGCTGCTGTTCACCATATTTGGAAAGAATCTTCGTCATATTGAATCAATGACGTCAAAAGTGCAGCCCGCTGAAAATTATTGAACCAATGACGTCAAAAGTGCAGCCCGCTGCAGATTATTGAACCGTTGACCGAGAAAACCTAGGAACGAGATTGTGTTATTTTTGGTGAGCAGAAAAAACAAAGAGCGAAATGGCGAAACTCTTTCAAGAACGGGGAAATATTTTGAATGAATAATAAAGCAATTATTGAATTCGGCATTCGTAGGATATGAAGAATTCTGCAGATCTCGGAGGGTGTTATCCACCTCGGCCTTCGGCCTCTGTGGATAACACCCTCCTTGATCTGCAGAATTCTTCATATCCTACTCAGCCTCATTCAATAATTGCTAATTACTAATCCCAATAA
>JAHPZR010020930.1:0-12500 GCA_019787425.1 Platygyra sinensis | reverse complement strand
AAGGGTCTTAAATTGGTAAACCATAAATCAATCATGCCTTCAATGTAAGAAAAAGGTGAACGCGCTGTTCGCTTTGGCAAAACATTTAACCTGATTTCTGTGATGATTTATTAAACCACTTGGATCACGGTTGTGTTGCAAATCTCACACACATGCTGCAAACATCAAGTTTCAACCAAACGCATGTTCTAGTTGCTACAAACAGTATTTCCCTTTTCTTCTTAGAGGGGAGAATATACATAATTACTTAATTAAATCCCGGCATTGCCAGTTCTCATTATTTTATTAAATCCATTGCCAGTTCTTGTTGTTTTATTAAATCCATTACCAGTTCTAGTTGTTGCGTTGAAAATACTTCGGGAGATACTTTCGTTCACACGCTCGTTCATGATAAATACTCGCCCGCTCGTTTGGTGTCTCAAAAACTCAGACCGAAAAGTAAAAGAATTCTGTGTTATACCGCAGATTGCTTCAAGTCATCTTGTTTACTGTTCGTCGATACAATGTCCTCAGTATATTCGAACGTGTCTGGTTCTGCAACGTGACTTCCGATTTGTATCGCGAAACTGTCACGCAACAGACATCGCGCTAACCGAACGGCTTGGCTCGAATGGCTTTTATCATCTTCAGTGATAAATTTAGTTTATCGGTTTTAAGGCAAACCAAACACGATTCGAATGCAGTGTACTATTTTCCTGATCCTACCAGGGAGGGCTGTTTTTTTTTCGCTTTCTCTCTCCCTCCCTCTGTAGATCCTACCTTTGTCAACATTATCACGAGTAAACAAGACGCCTTGAAGCAACCCGAGGCAACTTTTTCCGCTCTGAGTTATTATAAAAGCTCTGTTGAAACAAATTTCCCTATATTTGCTATCACATTCTTGCATAAGGATTATCGTGCTAACATGTCCTGATAACAAGTCTGCAAGAAATCATCAGCTGAAATCATGCCTGCCTGCAAATCACAATTAATGATGCGAGGCCAATGTTATTTCAATTGAAATCTTCGCTCCCTTTCAGTTTGTTCCCTGTTCGTGTGAAGACTCGATAGTACCGCCACTAAATCTTTATTAAGACATCTCCATCGCAGAGGATCTCTACTGTTTAAAAGCCGTCGATGGAAACTTTGTTCGAAATGGAGGGAACAACACGGACACATTCGTCGCTTTTCAGTTGGGCCGGTGTATCCGAAGAAATCGCTAACAATGTACTCTTCTGACTTCGTCTTTCGAAAATATAAGCAAGACAGTGCCTTCCGTGTAAGTGGTGTTTCGCAGCTTGCTAAAACAGGCCCTCCGGAAACGAAAAACTTTTCACTCCTTCGCTTATTCCTCTCAGATGCTATGATGACTTGAAGGTTTTACACACCTTATGACGTCAACAGTACCAATTTGCATATTTTGACCGCGCGCTGAATGTCGCACATTTTGACACGAATTGGGCAACTTTGAAGCTCGAGAAAAAATTCGTACGCGCTTGTCAGAAGCCCAAACTCGAAAATTACGAATCAGAGGATCATAGACTTCAATATTTTAAAATAAAAAAGTAGGCGAAAATTTCATTTCATAGGCACTTGAAGCATTGCATCATGTCTCTTTACCTTAATAGGAAATAATTTGACCATTGAATATTCAAAGGAATTCAGCCAGTGTGAATGAGAAGCTAACACTGAATGAAGAAAAAAAATAATTACATCAAAAGAAAGACCATCAGAATAAGATGCACAGCTAGTGTAGTTGTGATGAAGCTTAAAAAAATGCAGGCTTAAATGGGATTGAAACCTGTGGCCTTGCAATACCGGTGCAATATTGTCAAGATTAAGTTGAAATTAGTCAGGGGTCCCTGACCCGTGGGGGCTGGGCACTGTTAAGATAAAAATTATGGGATGAGAAAAAAGAAAAGCACATGGGGAGCGAGTTTTGTGAATGTGAGTTTCAGTTTATTAAAATCGTGAGTTTAATTATCGAAAGAAGCAGTTCCGACACAATACTGTTAACCAACTGAGCTATCATTAGCCAACAGGGAGTTGGTCTTTATATGGATTCTTGATTAGATGACTACAGTGTACATGAAATAGTCAAAAACAGGATATTTGAAATTCCTATAATTAAATCTTCTGATTTAACCTGATTCAAATGTTTACTCCACAGTTCAAATATATGGTTATTTTGAGATGTTCTATAATTTCGTGAAAGAAGTAAAGGTGGTTAAGATAAACTAAAGAACACTTTTCATGGTGACAACAGGGACAAAACTTTGATATCAGGAAAATGCTACTTGTAGCTGTACACAGGTTAATAACAAATTTAAAATGCATGGGTTTGAGGAATGGAATCTTGCAATCGAACACATCTCTTTACTGCTGGTGATGTTGGCTGATCTCCAACCTTAAAGAGAGTTTGTTTCCTTCTGTAAACAGCCATATTTTGTAGATTTCTTTCGTCATGTTTGTGTCTTGACTTTGAAGTCAACCGTTTTATATCTACATACTGGTAAATTGGTGACACAGAAATTAACATTCCAAGAAATTAACACAACTTAAATTAATGGAGATAATTATCTTTAATTTAGGCCAATTTCATGAAGTGTAGATTTCCTAGAATGATGTATTTTAATATTTTGTTGTAACAAAGAAAATACCAAAACACATGTGTGATCCCCTTCCCCAAAAAACCTGAAATAGGTTCATAGGCAAAATATCCTCCATACCTGCATTTGATTTAACCTTCAGCTTCCAACTGGTTATTCTCTATTGGACTTATTGCAAAAAGCCATTGAGTCTATACCTGAACTCATGTTCTACAAAATGTAACAAACTTAAATGTCCAGTTTCCCTCCATGCAAGGATTCAAAATTTTCAACATTTCTTTAATTTGAAGAATTCGACTGATTTGTCTGGTTTCATTTAACTGAAACATTCACCCCGAAGAAGAGGGCTAAGGGCAATACTCCCCACCAACACAGCACCACAGTTTCCTTAGAAACATACCCACTTTATTCCAATAGATATATCTGTTATAGTCTTGGGGTAAATTAGGGTCTGTTTATAAGGAGAGAGGGTTACCCTAGCTATCACATATTTCCTCCTTTTTTCTTTGTTGTGTTTAAAAGGCAGCTAGGGTTACCTGGGTATGCAGGTTACCCTATCTTACCCTGACAGGTTGGTCAACTATTTCCCTTGTTAACACTCCACGTAGGGCTAACTGGCTTACCTGGGTTAACTTTCTAATTGTTTCCAGACCCTTTGAGTGTAACTGCACTCTAAGTTTTCCCGGGTTGTGGGGTTACCCTACCTGTGAAAATTTGCTTGTAAACCTGAGCTATCTTTTGCTCCCCAGCTATGGTTAACTTGCTTGCTAGGGTAACCTTCCCTCCTTGTAAACAGGCCCTCAGAGTTTTCTGATTGGTTCTTTCTTGGTGAGGATTTTGCTATACGGATTGTTTCCATGAAGCAGTCATACGCTGTGTATATTTTTTATTTTCGAGTACCATTAAACAAACCACTTACTAACCAAGCAAATTCATGGCTGTAGCACCAGAACAGCCAATAAATATTGCATTCATCAATGCCAAACAAATCTGAAAAAATTCACAATTCCTTACTAAGGCCCAAAGATCTGGAATATCCTTCCTGCTAAAATCACTTCTTTGTCAAGTTTTCCAATTTTAAGAAAAAAACTGCTAGAGTTTTTAGTAAAATAATTACTGAACTGGCAAAGCCGCACACTGTAGCACTATCTATGTAACCATTATTGTTTGTATGAGGTGGCCTCAACTATAACCCTGGAGGTTTCTAGAGGTCACCTTGCCATGCATTGAAATACTTAATTAATTACCCCCCCCCCCCCTTTTTTTTAACAACAACATCTTTATTTCTTGTATTAAATATACAAATATCACACCACCTGCAAATAGCAAGGCTAATCGAGGCAGGTGGTGTGTGGACGGCTTAAGATTTATTACGGTAGTTGAAATGAAAAAAAAAAAAAATTACCATAATTGTAATAAAAAGGGTCAGTCACGAGAGAAATTGAGATAATAAGATAATATAATAAGATAATAAGATAATATATAAGGTAAGGCAAATAAACTAAATCTTGAATCTTGAATAATCGGCATCGCTTGAGTGCAAGCTGTACTGGGCATGTGCACAGTGATCCCCCACTACTGCAATGGGCTTGGCTAATGTTCCCCATTACAGCCCTCACGTTTGTTTGGCAAGAGCTCGAGGTTACTATCAAGGTTTTGAAAGCCATTCTTACTAGTACGCAACATGCGTCAGACATTACAGTGTGTGTATGGGAATCCGATTTTTTTTGTCCTTGAAATGGTGCTAACTTGGAATAAATTTGCAGAAAAAAAATTATAGACAAATGTATGGAAAATTAAAAACGCGACTGGATGCTTTCTACAGTTGATATGCACCTCTCGTATCGTGCTTTGTGATTCGTTAATGCATGTGACATGGTTACATGGGTTGCAAGCATATGTCTTGATTAGCTTGTTTCATCTACATAATGTCAATTTTCTTTGCAATTTACAATAGCTTACTACATTGTCTTTGTTATTTGTTCTTCTTCATTATTTGAGCTTGCTCTTTTACTGTACATATTGAGGGTTGCTCGAGGGGTGGTGACACCACCCCTCGAGCAACCCTCAATATGTACAGTAAAAGAGCAAGCTCAAATAATGAAGAAGAACAAATAACAAAGACAATGTAGTAAGCTATTGTAAATTGCAAAGAAAATTGACATTATGTAGATGAAACAAGCTAATCAAGACATATGCTTGCAACCCATGTAACCATGTCACATGCATTAACGAATCACAAAGCACGATACGAGAGGTGCATATCAACTGTAGAAAGCATCCAGTCGCGTTTTTAATTTTCCATACATTTGTCTATAATTTTTTTTCTGCAAATTTATTCCAAGTTAGCACCATTTCAAGGACAAAAAAAATCGGATTCCCATACACACACTGTAATGTCTGACGCATGTTGCGTACTAGTAAGAATGGCTTTCAAAACCTTGATAGTAACCTCGAGCTCTTGCCAAACAAACGTGAGGGCTGTAATGGGGAACATTAGCCAAGCCCATTGCAGTAGTGGGGGATCACTGTGCACATGCCCAGTACAGCTTGCACTCAAGCGATGCCGATTATTCAAGATTCAAGATTTAGTTTATTTGCCTTACCTTATATATTATCTTATTATCTTATTATATTATCTTATTATCTCAATTTCTCTCGTGACTGACCCTTTTTATTACAATTATGGTAATTTTTTTTTTTTTTTCATTTCAACTACCGTAATAAATCTTAAGCCGTCCACACACCACCTGCCTCGATTAGCCTTGCTATTTGCAGGTGGTGTGATATTTGTATATTTAATACAAGAAATAAAGATGTTGTTGTTAAAAAAAGGGGGGGGGGGGGGTAATTAATTAAGTATTTCAATGCATGGCAAGGTGACCTCTAGAAACCTCCAGGGTTATAGTTGAGGCCACCTCATACAAACAATAATGGTTACATAGATAGTGCTACAGTGTGCGGCTTTGCCAGTTCAGTAATTATTTTACTAAAAACTCTAGCAGTTTTTTTCTTAAAATTGGAAAACTTGACAAAGAAGTGATTTTAGCAGGAAGGATATTCCAGATCTTTGGGCCTTAGTAAGGAATTGTGAATTTTTTCAGATTTGTTTGGCATTGATGAATGCAATATTTATTGGCTGTTCTGGTGCTACAGCCATGAATTTGCTTGGTTAGTAAGTGGTTTGTTTAATGGTACTCGAAAATAAAAAATATACACAGCGTATGACTGCTTCATGGAAACAATCCGTATAGCAAAATCCTCACCAAGAAAGAACCAATCAGAAAACTCTGAGGGCCTGTTTACAAGGAGGGAAGGTTACCCTAGCAAGCAAGTTAACCATAGCTGGGGAGCAAAAGATAGCTCAGGTTTACAAGCAAATTTTCACAGGTAGGGTAACCCCACAACCCGGGAAAACTTAGAGTGCAGTTACACTCAAAGGGTCTGGAAACAATTAGAAAGTTAACCCAGGTAAGCCAGTTAGCCCTACGTGGAGTGTTAACAAGGGAAATAGTTGACCAACCTGTCAGGGTAAGATAGGGTAACCTGCATACCCAGGTAACCCTAGCTGCCTTTTAAACACAACAAAGAAAAAAGGAGGAAATATGTGATAGCTAGGGTAACCCTCTCTCCTTATAAACAGACCCTAATTTACCCCAAGACTATAACAGATATATCTATTGGAATAAAGTGGGTATGTTTCTAAGGAAACTGTGGTGCTGTGTTGGTGGGGAGTATTGCCCTTAGCCCTCTTCTTCGGGGTGAATGTTTCAGTTAAATGAAACCAGACAAATCAGTCGAATTCTTCAAATTAAAGAAATGTTGAAAATTTTGAATCCTTGCATGGAGGGAAACTGGACATTTAAGTTTGTTACATTTTGTAGAACATGAGTTCAGGTATAGACTCAATGGCTTTTTGCAATAAGTCCAATAGAGAATAACCAGTTGGAAGCTGAAGGTTAAATCAAATGCAGGTATGGAGGATATTTTGCCTATGAACCTATTTCAGGTTTTTTGGGGAAGGGGATCACACATGTGTTTTGGTATTTTCTTTGTTACAACAAAAATATTAAAATACATCATTCTAGGAAATCTACACTTCATGAAATTGGCCTAAATTAAAGATAATTATCTCCATTAATTTAAGTTGTGTTAATTTCTTGGAATGTTAATTTCTGTGTCACCAATTTACCAGTATGTAGATATAAAACGGTTGACTTCAAAGTCAAGACACAAACATGACGAAAGAAATCTACAAAATATGGCTGTTTACAGAAGGAAACAAACTCTCTTTAAGGTTGGAGATCAGCCAACATCACCCAGCAGTAAAGAGATGTGTTCGATTGCAAGATTCCATTCCTCAAACCCATGCATTTTAAATTTGTTATTAACCTGTGTACAGCTACAAGTAGCATTTTCCTGATATCAAAGTTTTGTCCCTGTTGTCACCATGAAAAGTGTTCTTTAGTTTATCTTAACCACCTTTACTTCTTTCACGAAATTATAGAACATCTCAAAATAACCATATATTTGAACTGTGGAGTAAACATTTGAATCAGGTTAAATCAGAAGATTTAATTATAGGAATTTCAAATATCCTGTTTTTGACTATTTCATGTACACTGTAGTCATCTAATCAAGAATCCATATAAAGACCAACTCCCTGTTGGCTAATGATAGCTCAGTTGGTTAACAGTATTGTGTCGGAACTGCTTCTTTCGATAATTAAACTCACGATTTTAATAAACTGAAACTCACATTCACAAAACTCGCTCCCCATGTGCTTTTCTTTTTTCTCATCCCATAATGTTTATCTTAACAGTGCCCAGCCCCCACGGGTCAGGGACCCCTGACTAATTTCAACTTAATCTTGACAATATTGCACCGGTATTGCAAGGCCACAGGTTTCAATCCCATTAAGCCTGCATTTTTTTAAGCTTCATCACAACTACACTAGCTGTGCATCTTATTCTGATGGTCTTTCTTTTGATGTAATTATTTTTTTTCTACATTCAGTGTTAGCTTCTCATTCACACTGGCTGAATTCCTTTGAATATTCAATGGTCAAATTATTTCCTATTAAGGTAAAGAGACATGATGCAATGCTTCAAGTGCCTATGAAATGAAATTTTCGCCTACTTTTTTATTTTAAAATATTGAAGTCTATGATCCTCTGATTCGTAATTTTCGAGTTTGGGCTTCTGACAAGCGCGTACGAATTTTTTCTCGAGCTTCAAAGTTGGCCAATTCGTGACATCGTCAAAATGTGCGACATTCAGCGCGCGGTCAAAATATGCAAATTGGTACTGTTGACGTCATAAGGTGTGTAAAACCTTCAAGTCATCATAGCATCTGAGAGGAATAAGCGAAGGAGTGAAAAGTTTTTCGTTTCCGGAGGGCCTGTTTTAGCGAGCTGCGAAACACCACTTACACGGAAGGCACTGTCTTGCTTATATTTTCGAAAGACGAAGTCAGAAGAGTACATTGTTAGCGATTTCTTCGGATACACCGGCCCAACTGAAAAGCGACGAATGTGTCCGTGTTGTTCCCTCCATTTCGAACAAAGTTTCCATCGACGGCTTTTAAACAGTAGAGATCCTCTGCGATGGAGATGTCTTAATAAAGATTTAGTGGCGGTACTATCGAGTCTTCACACGAACAGGGAACAAACTGAAAGGGAGCGAAGATTTCAATTGAAATAACATTGGCCTCGCATCATTAATTGTGATTTGCAGGCAGGCATGATTTCAGCTGATGATTTCTTGCAGACTTGTTATCAGGACATGTTAGCACGATAATCCTTATGCAAGAATGTGATAGCAAATATAGGGAAATTTGTTTCAACAGAGCTTTTATAATAACTCAGAGCGGAAAAAGTTGCCTCGGGTTGCTTCAAGGCGTCTTGTTTACTCGTGATAATGTTGACAAAGGTAGGATCTACAGAGGGAGGGAGAGAGAAAGCGAAAAAAAAACAGCCCTCCCTGGTAGGATCAGGAAAATAGTACACTGCATTCGAATCGTGTTTGGTTTGCCTTAAAACCGATAAACTAAATTTATCACTGAAGATGATAAAAGCCATTCGAGCCAAGCCGTTCGGTTAGCGCGAACGTCTGTTGCGTGACAGTTTCGCGATACAAATCGGAAGTCACGTTGCAGAACCAGACACATTCGAATATACTGAGGACATTGTATCGACGAACAGTAAACAAGATGACTTGAAGCAATCCGCGGTATAACACGGAATTCTTTTACTTTTCGGTCGGAGTTTTTGAGACACCAAACGAGCGGGCGAGTATTTATCATGAACGAGCGTGTGAACGAAAGTATCTCCCGAAGTATTTTCAACGCAACAACTAGAACGGGAATATATATAATTACAAATTTTGTAGTTAATTCTATCTACAGAATTTCAATAAAATTTTGCTAATAACTTTATCAGTAAAATTAATTATTATTATAATTTTATTAGTAAAATTTAATTTTTATTATATACCGAGGAAATATTTCGCAGTTAATAAAATTTCGTTAACGGCGAAGTACTCACTCTCTATAATAATGTGGAGCAAATATTTCGCAGTTATTAAAATTTCATTAACGGCGAAGTACTCACTCTCTATAATAGTATGGAGCAAATATTTCGCAGTTAATGATAAAATTTCGTTAACGGCAAAGTACTCACTCTCTATAATAGTATGGAGCAAATATTTCGCAGTTAATAAAAATTCATTAACTGCGAAGTACTCACTCTCTATAATAGTATGGAGCAAATATTTCGCAGTTAATAAAATTTCATTCATCGCGAAGTACTCGCACTCAATTACAATGTAGAGCGAATGTTTCGCAGTTAATAAAAATTCATTAACTGCGAAGAACTCGTTCTGTATAATAGTTTAGAGCTAATATTTCGCAGTTAATAAAATTTCGTTAACGGCGAAGTACTCACTCTCTATAATAATGTGGAGCAAATATTTCGCAGTTAATAAAATTTTGTTAACGGCGAAGTACTCTCTATAATAGTATGGAGCAAATATTCGCAGTTAATAAAAATTCATTAACTGCGAAGAACTCATTCTGTATAATAGTTTAGAGTTAATATTTCGCAGTTAATAAAATTTCGTTAACGGCGAAGTACTCATTCTCTATAATATTATGGAGCAAATATTTCGCAGTTAATAAAATTTCATTAATCGCGAAGTACTCGCACTCAATTACAGTGTAGAGCGAACATTTCGCAGTTAATAAAATTTCGTTAACTACGAAGTACCCGCTCTGATCACTTCTAGTAGTACTATACAGGAAACAAAATCTGCATTCCTAGCATTCCTCAAGTTGACAGGAAGGGGAGTGGTAGCCAAAATCTGAATTTTGACTCCAACCGAATTCAAGCACAAAGCAAATGATCGAAACAAACATCCGATTTTGTACGCAATGTATACACGAAGTCTTCATAGTTTGATGTTTGATGTTTTGGCCAGTGAAGTGAGATGGGCCCGATTAGCACCGATAAAAGCTTAACTGCGAACAAAAGCAATACGTTGTAATGGTATTTAAAATAGTTTTAAAAAACATAGGCAAAGCACTGAGCAGACGAGTACCCTGAAACGACAAGTTTTGGTTTTCATAATATTAACGTTCGTTTTTGTAACATCGCAGAAAACTAGAAGAAAAATTAACAAAGGATATACCTTGTAATGAAGTCACCAGAAAAGTATTTTATTGTATTTCACTGTAGTGTTTTAGCTCTACTGAAAGACTAGTTATGGTTCGGCTTGCTTAATAAAGCTCTTAACAGCTGTTTTGTAGGTCTTTATATTCGATTAGAATGAGAAGCATCAAGTTCAACATCTCCTTTTGAGAAAACGTAGTAACCACGAGATTCACTTGATTTTTTTTTTCTTCAGGGATGTGCGGTGCCTCATGGCCAGTGCGGGTTCGAGTCCTGGCCGGGAACATTGTGTTGTGTTCTTGGGCAAGACACTTCACTCTCACGGTGCCTCTCGCCACCCAGGTCACAGTAACTACTAACTATACCCAGGTGTATAAATGGGTACCGCGGATGCTGAGAGTGAGTACTTCGCCGTTGATTAACTGCGAAATATTCGCTCTACATTATAACACAGAGTGAGTACTTCGCATTTAATGAAATTTTATTAACTGCGAAATATTCAGTCCAAACTATTATACAGAACGAGTACTTCGCCGTTGATGAAATTTTATTAACTGCGAAATATCCGCTCTACACTATTATACAGAACGGGTACTTCGCCGTTGATGAAATTTTATTAACTGCGAAATATTAACCCTAAATTATTATAGAAAACCAGTACTTCACCGTTAATGAAATTTTATTAATTGCGAAATATGAGCTCTAAATTATTGCACAGAACGAGTACTTCGCAGTTAATGAATTTTTATTAACTGCGAAATATCCGCTCTATACTATCATACAGAACGAGTACTTCGCCGTTGATAAAATTTCATCAACTGCGAAATATTTGCTCCACACTATTATAATGATTGAGTACTTCGCCGTTGATGAAATTTTATTAACTGCGAAATATTTACCCTATAATATTATAGAGAACGAGTACTTCGCCGTTAATGAAATGTTAATAACTGCGAAATATTTATCCTATAATGTTATAGAGAACGAGTACTTCGCCGTTAATGAAATTTTAATAACTGCGAAATATTTGCTCCATACTATGATTGAGTACTTCGCCGTTGATGAAATTTTGTTAACTGCGAAATATTTACCCTATAATATTATAGAGAACGAGCACTTCGCCGTTAATGAAATTTAAATAACTGCGAAATATTTGCTCCATGCTATTATAGAGAGTGAGTACTTCGCCGTTGATGAAATCTTAATAACTGCGAAATGTTTACCCTATAATATTATAGAGAACGAGTACTTCGCCGTTAATGAAATTTTAATAACTGCGAAATATTTGCTCCATACTATTATAGAGAGTGAGTACTTCGCCGTTGATGAAATTTTATTAACTGCGAAATATTAGTCCTTAATCATTATACAGAACGAGAACTTCGCTGTTAATGAAATTTTAATAACTGCGAAATATTTGCTCCATACTATTATAGAGAGTGAGTACTTCGCCGTTGATGAAATTTTAATAACTGCGAAATATTTCCCCTATAATATTATAGAGAACGAGTACTTCGCCGTTAATGAAATTTTAATAACTGCGAAATATTTGCTCCATACTATTACAGACTGAGTACTTCGCCGTTGATGAAATTTTATTAACTGCGAAATATTATGGAGATCAACCAAGCCAAGATACGGATTCCGTGAGCTCCGATGAATCAATCTCACTGCTGTCTCAATCCGTGAAAAGAAAGTTACCTATCCCTGAAGACCTGAGGCGGGAAAATACAGTTCTTCGAGACATGCCGAGCTCGGATGTTAGCCTAAGTGGCGGGAAAGGAAAAGATATATCAGGTTAACAACTGTAATGTACACGTTCAGTTTTACTTTCAATTTGCAATTTACGTTCAGGAACTCGGTCTCGATATCTAATAATTTATCGTTTCTGTTTGTAGGGTGGTGTGTTGCAGATGTGAAAGAGTGGGTAATTCAAACCTTCGCAAGCGAAGCTATTGCGCAGAAGTTCGAAGACGAAGAAATAGACGGAAGAATTCTTGTATCCCCGACTGTACGAAGTAATGATGCAATGGAAAAGCTAGGTCTTACCACACGGGGAAAGAAGGGAAGTTTTTGAAAGCAACGGATGAACTGCAGGTAATGTGAAATGCCAACACAGCATTAATTCTTAAAGTTAGCTGTTAAGCTCATATTCTGGTGGTAAAAGTTGTTAACATAAGCATGAACTGTGAGGGAAAAACATGTCCATGATTAAAATCAGTATGACTTAACAGCCACCTTGTCGG
>JAHPZR010020928.1:0-12538 GCA_019787425.1 Platygyra sinensis | reverse complement strand
TGAGACAAATTTGCTTTAAAATTCAAATTGTTCAGTTTTCAAATGCAAAACTTATTCAAACATGCAAAATTCGTTTCCCAAGAAGTATGTGCAAGACAATTAGTGAATTATAGATTCTGCACTAAGTACAGGTAATAGGCCCTTTGCACTATCAGGTCACATGATACGGAATAAATTATGCTGGAACGCAAATAACGCAGTGAGACTTCCAAAACAAAGGAACTCTTACCAGTCCAGCCCGACTTTCCTTTGGTTTGAAAGTCCCACTGCGTTATTTGCGTCCCAGCATAATTAATTCCGTACCATGTGACCGGATCGTGCAAGGGCTTATTATGTTTTTCTTCATTATCTGACTACCCGACAGCTATGGCTTAAAGTTTTGACAAGATGGCTTTTATGAAACCAAAACTGAAGTAAACTTTCATTCTGACAGCTTTTTCTTGGCATTTGCCAGTGGTATCTGAAATCCCAGAGTGAATTTCACATGACGGTGAAAATCCAAAAATTGTCACGGCAAACAAAAAAATAAATAACTTCGTGATTTGAACGCAGTCATGAAGCATTTCTCTCCCACTATTAAAGTTATAGCAATAAGTGATGCGACTGACATTTGTACCCAAGATTGTAACCTCCTAAATGGACACACATTCTTTGGGCTTATCATGCAATCTTCTTCCCCCACGAACTTGACGATTGCGTGACGATTGCATTAAGATTGCGTGACGAGCCCAAGGAGACGACCAAGAGTGTTAGTTCACTTGCACTTTCAGGAAACAGGCATTACTGTCATGTAGCATACAAGGTGGTTAATAGCTTTTAAATCTATGGATAAATCCCAATCTTGTCCACTCAAATTAAACAACATCTCTATTCATTTAAATTTTTTGCCCACACTGTGTGCAATCGGTTATTCCAGTACACGTACCATCAAGTGATTAAAATCACTTTCTTTTAAACGAAAAAATGACTCACCTGATGAGGGATCCAGTGCCTCAATCTGAATCTCAGCGCAGCTTTCCTTGTTTCTTCTCTGTTTTTTTTTTTATCTAGTAAGAATCAGGAATTGTTTTAATAATGTCTATCACCTCTTAATTTTAAAAACTACACATCAACTAAAATAAACCATCATGCAAATGAACTACTCGTACGCGCCAAGACTTGCCTTCCAAAACTTTTGCAAACTCGCCAAACGAGCAGAAACAACAGGAAACTATCAAACACAGGTTTTGGTTATGATAAAGCATTGTTTGGAAAACTCACAAATTAACTCGATACCGGAGTAAACAGTTTTCTTACAGAACTTTTCTCTACAAAACAAACACAAAAGTTTACGGGAATAACTAGCCGGCGAACGGATTTTATTCATTTACAGAGCGAAATTAAAGAAATTTTCGACCCTGAAAAACACACCTTTTCCATTAAATCAGAGCATAAAAGTCCATAGAAGAGCCCTGGTTCTTCTCTGCCTTATTCCCTGTCGTCGCAGTGAAAAATCGGAAGAAGAATCCCGCAACTCTCACCATTTCATCACACAACGTGACAACATCCACGCGAGAGCCCAAGACACGTGCGTGGATCAGCGCGGATATATGACGTCAGGATGGCGCAATTTGTTCTAAAAATAGAAAAATTGTCCCACATCATGGGTCCACGCGCATCCCAAGACTTACGGTCTCCGTCCCTGATTATGGCTCCTGGCTCGATAGATTGTTTGATACTGACAGATTAACTCACTTCCGCAGAACCCTGAGCCCCTCCAGGGGTGTTACATGTTCCCATGACGCCTTGATCCTTATCCCTTGTTACCCATAAAACAGCTCGTTCCCTTAAATGTTC
Source organism: Platygyra sinensis (assembly GCA_019787425.1). Taxonomy (NCBI): domain Eukaryota; kingdom Metazoa; phylum Cnidaria; class Anthozoa; order Scleractinia; family Merulinidae; genus Platygyra; species Platygyra sinensis. Next base: position 10,702 of record JAHPZR010020928.1, on the reverse strand, counting down.
AAAGCTAGTGTTCTCTTGATCCCAGAAAGTATTGCATTGTTCCCTTTACCACCAAAGTTTTTATCATTGTTTCCCATATTAGTTTGCTTGTTTTATCTTCGTACTCATAAAAGAAAATAATCGCTTTCAAACCGCTTCTTTCTTCTCCTTGGAATCAGCGCATACTGTTAAGCTTATGTAAATTATGCTAGCATTTTTTCGAGCATTCTAGTGACGTTTTTTGGGGAAACCGAGCATTTAAGTGGAAAAAATGGAGCATTAAGGTGGAGCATTTTAGTGGGGAAATAAAAGTATAATGTACAAAAGCCTAGATACTGTATTTCGTCGGCTGCAGTTTCTGTCATTACAATGGTCTCTGAGTGTCGAAGCACATCCAACACCTTCTTTAAGCTCTGAGATATCGTGTGCCCGGGGGGGGGGGGTACTCCCTTATATGGGCCATATAGGTATGTGCGGCCCCAAAGGGTAGGGTTTTTCAGCCGTTTTATTCATAAATAGGGTAGCGATTTTAGCTGATTTTGGCCATTTTGTCATATATAGGGTGATCGTGAGGGTAGTTATGGTAAACAACGTTGACAATCTCACTGCACCTTCCGTAAACTGACTTCAGCTGGATTGAAAGTATCTTGAATTAATACTTGAGATTTTACCCTTTTCATGCCGACACTCACATTCGCTTGCAGGCAAGCTTTGGATGAAAATCCGGCACTGGGATCAACTTCAAGTTAGCACTCACAATCTGGCTTAGTTTGTACGAAGTCTCTGTTGTTTCCCTGTGTGGCACTGGAAGCGCTGGTGCTTTACTCAGTATACATGGTGAAATCTATACTAGAGCACGGTCTGTCAGGAGCCCATCACTTCTAGTTGTGGGCTCCTGAATCTGTACATTGGGAGAGTTGGCTGCATACGGGCCGGGTCTATTGGCAGGGTTACTGGATTGTCATTTGTTGTCATGTTTCGCACTGTTTTGTGAGGGACACTCTGACCTTACATTGCTCTCCAGTTCCTCATTTCATTCACGTGCTTTTCGATATTTTGTGCGCCTTTTTGAAAGGGTAACGAGGGGGGCGTAGGGGGTTATAAGAAACCGAAAAACCGCGCAAAAAATTGCCGAAAACCGCAAAACCGCAAGAAATTTCGTCCAAAACCGAAAACCGAATAAAACTCCTAACTCACAAAGCTTTCGTAGTGTTCAGAATCTCCCTTCCTGCTATTATTTTATACGTATTAACTTATTTTACTTTCCTAAGTTCTTTCTGATTATTCCCTTGTGAGTGCAAAAAATATCGTAGCCTAAAAAGCTCCTCTTTTACGTAAATCGGCTCAACAGACCTATAGCAATGCGAAACTAGAAACAAATTGCTATTTTAGAGGTGATTTTTGAGTAAAAAGGACACCGCATTATGAAGTTACTTTTTGATTGCCATTGTCAGAATTTTCATTTGTGCAGGCACAATGGAAGCCCCATTTTACAACCAAACTATCTTATTTTACAACCAAATGGTCTCTCCTTCGCTTTTATTCCACGTGAACGGAGCGGGTGAGCCGGCAATTTTATTCCCGAGACGAATTGAGGTATAGAAACTCGGTAGTCCAGTCTTCTGCTTTGATGTTATTTTGATCTTTTCATAGACTCCTTGGCCCGGAGGTAGGTACTTTCTTATTAGAGACTAATGGGAATGTACCGCTGGATGGGATCGCATTTTCACGACTGGACTGACAATCATGGGGTCGCATTTTCAATAGAGTTACAAGAATGGGGTCGCACATTTTCTGACTTTTGGGGACAGTTCTTCAGTTTACGGCTAGCAAACGTACCAAAATGTTTGCTCTGTGAGTGACAACGTTGAGAGTTTTTTATTTTTATACTTCAGTTGGGATCGCGAGAATTACATATTAATTAATTGCCTAAAAGTGACTAAGATGGAATCTATTATTGACTACAGAATAGACTAGAATGGGCTAGGGGCTCTGAGAGGCCAGCCGGCACATACCCAGCAAAAATGGTAAGTACTTGGTGTATCCCTTATCATAGAACGTAGCATAGTATATGTATCCCTATTGTAGTGTATTAGATACACTACAATGTCTGGAAGCCTGATCTGGAAGGGATACATGAATTCCCAAAATGAGACTGGAGTGAAGAGAGAACTATGACACACCTAGGTTATTTTGACGTTATATTATTAATTGTGGAGCTAGAAAAGTTTCGAAAAATTGTATAATTGAAAGTAGATGAGTGTTCCTTTGATCCCAATAAACTAATCAGGAGTTCCCTCGGTCCCTGAAAATAATTTGGCAATATCCCCTGTCTCCAAAGAACAGATGATCTCGTTCCCTTGTTCCCTAAAACCGCTGGGAGGGGCTCAAAGCTCAAGCATCTAAATGGCAAATGTGACACATCGTGACAGACTAGATTCTAGTTCCCTGTTAGCCTACGTGTACCCTCCCCCGTGTCGCTGTGGTTAGTTTTCAGTCCTCCATCCGCAAGCGAATGGACAGGTTTTACATCCTGTTTAGTGTAGTTTACGCTCTTTAATGACGCTAAAATCTCCAAAAAAGGGAAAAATTATTCCCGGCAAAAGTCGTTGGTTCACAAATCACGCGTAAGTAAATGCATATTTCACAGATCAAGACAAAAATCGAAAACCAGTTTCCCGAGGACGGAAAGATATAGATTCACGGGAATCACGGAAAATAGACCCTCATTCACGCTTCACGCAAAGCAAAAATGCCCATTCAAGCGTCACGGAAAAAGTGTAGGGGAAGCTCCATAGTCAACCGTACGGGCGGCAACAGCCAAACATTAAATTGTTCCATGTATTACCAAACGTTTTTTTTTTTAAGTTTTCTGTTAAATTACCTCATTCAGCAGCTTTAATTTTATCGGGAATCTACGACTATCTCTGCAAAAATATTCTGTTGATTGAGGACAGAACGGAGTTACCGGGCTAGTTCTGGTATTGACATGACGTCACATCTTCGAAAATATGGCAGGGCTAACTGAAGAGGTAAGACATTTTGGCGTTTTTCTGTTTTTATTTGCTTCTCTTTGGCTTGTTCTTATATTTTCATAAGTATTATTTATTTAAATAGACAAGTAACTTGCAAAAGTTACATTGTATAAATGCAATTGTATGGAAGCGATTTTAGACTTGGTGAATTTGCATGAGCAACATTTCATTTGGGGCTTCAATGCTCGGCTTCATTTTACCACAGTCAGTACACGCATGAAGTCTAGTCCTCGTAATCATTAGGTTGGTCTTTTAAACAAATGGCTGTGCATATTTTTTAACTCAGTTGGAAGCTAAATTGTAGGGCATTCATGAACGTTTTCAACAGGCCTGCAGGCAAAACTATTTGAACTTATGAAGCTTAATTAATAAACCTTCTTTATACAAAAATCTTTCCTATTGATTGTCAGACCAGGCAGGCAAAATCACATCACAGCTGGTGCCTGGTCCAAAATAATGACACTCCATTTGACTTGTTGATGTTATCCCTGATGAGCTTGATAAATAATTGGTCTGCTCCCAACATATGTGTCTTCATAGCTCAGTTGGTAGAGCATTGCAGCGCTAACAGAGAGGACATGGGTTTGAATCCCGTTGACAACCTGAACAAAAAAATTGTGCTAATTGCTTACATTGCGATTTACAACTGCGACGATAGCATGTCAATTTCATCTGCATTCCTTCAGTTCAAATTAACTTCATTTCATGTCTCATTCCTGTCATGGGTAAAGATGAACTTGATAAATTGGTCTGCTCCCAACACGTGTGTCTTCATTGCTCAGCTGGTAGAGCACTGCAGTGCTAATATGGAGGTCAGGGGTTTGAGTCAATTTGGTACGTAGGTAAAATTTATTATACAGTGTTATTTAAGTTTTTTTTTTTCCTTTCTATTTTGGATTTTTGAATTAGGTCAAAAAGGGTGTTAGCCTCCTTCTGGAAAATGTTTCCTGTGTGCTACCTGGTGGTACTTGTGAGGTATGTAGGACAAAACTCAGTGGTATTAATCACTTTGTCTTCACTGAATGGAAAATTATTAAAAAGACTGTTTAATTTTGTGATGATATTTATTTTACTGTGGGAGAGTGGGTTCCTCTGTATCTGAAGTTGACAGAAGCACCAGTATCCTCCCAACTTGAATCTTGGAGATCAATCTTCATTACTCAAGGTGCTTCTTCATTTGGACAGGAGGACAACCAATTCCTGGAAGAAATTGATGTTTCTTGGCCGCTTGGAAGTGAAGAGGTGGAAACTGTTCCAATGGTAAAGTGCTATTCATTGGTTCCAAAGCAATTATCATGCCTGATGTTCTTATGCTTGTTGAGCCAACTCAAATTGAACCTGCTATGCATATTTCTCTTGTGACTCTCAGGATACAGATATACAAAGAGAAGACGAGGATGACCAGAACGATAATCTGCCTTTGGGAAAAGTCTGAAAGGTTTGTTGACTATATCACAAAGAAAAACCGGCAAATTTTAGTTGGTTTTGTCGTATTTTAAATTTCAAACAGAAAATGATTCAAAGCCATTCGGAACAGGGACCCCACGCGACGGTTTGCCAAATAGAAGAAGAGGCATTTCTCATTTCTTTGAGTAACTGGATGAAAAAAGCAGTTCTTAAAAACATTGAAACTAATAACAGTTAAAAAATGATTAAAACAAAGTTTATGTACATTTTCTGGTTACCATAATAAAATATTTTGCCTTCTTGCATTCTATTCTGTAGGAGCACTCTGCAAAGAAAGAGGAGTGGGTAGTGGTAGCCTACTCCCACGACTTGAAGTACATTGGGAAAGATGGAGTCAGGAGGAAACCACACGCAGGTTCCTGAAATGAAGTATGAAATGAAAAAAAAATGGCAAGGAAGTGGAAAAATGTTTAGTATTCATGCGTGACATCCCAGTCAAGTGGATAGGACCTGGCTGTTATGAGATTAGGGAATCGAATACTGTAAAGAAAGAGCAAGGGGAGCACTGGAGGTTAACTGAGTTAAAGTTAAAATTATGCTATGATCTGCTATTGCTAAGGGGCTTATATTCGATTTGTTTATTCTAGGTTAACGTTGACTGTTGTTGGGATATCACCCACTTGGCACAAGTAGTTTGCCAGTCGTTAGCGGTGATGCCCTAACTCTAGGTGATATTAAAACAATCCAGCCCAATATGAGCAAAACAAAACAAACAAAAATGCTGGCACTCTCACCAAAATTTGATGTTGGTTGGCTGAACGACAAGGTTAGAATGTGATTGAAAACTCTTTTGAGAGTTTGTTACTGCCATTTACCCAAAGTCTTGGAACAGTGCCAATAGGTCTTGAGGTGACTTACAAGTAAAATATTTGACTGTCTCTACACAGGTGATGAATGCAAGTTTAAAGACACTAGAAGGTTCCAGTAGAAAGGTGAGCATCACGGACAGTAGTCACATGTCTCTCTACTATGTTAATGAAACATGTCTACAATTCCATGCTGTGTCTTCATACTTAGGGATGGAAAGTGCTGGCCGCAGATTTGAAAATTTACCCAAATGGAGGTAGATACAGAAGGTCAGCTGTTTTTTTTTACTGTTAGTATTTCTGTTTTCATTCCTTGTTTAACTTGTGATTTGATGTACTTCGCAATTAAGTTTGGTAGATTATTATTATTTTTATTACTATTATTATTACTATCGCTATCGCTATCACTTTCACTAACTACAGCAGTTTTCAATTGAGTGTTGTAAAACAAAACCAAAGTAAACACTCTATCCAATCACAGAGGACACAGAGAATACAGTGAACCAATCAAAACTCAAAGTAATTACGTGTAGGTGATGTAAAACGCGGGAAAACACATGCAAGGTAGCCATGATTGGTTTTTGTTTTATCTCTGATTGGTTGAAAAAGTGGCGCAAGTTTTTTAGCCAATCGTGTAACATAGCTGATGCAAAACCAATTACTTTTCAACACTCAAACCTGCTCTATTGCTATTACTGTTATTAATAATTATAATTATTATTGTTATCACATTTGATTTGGTGCCTTTCCATTTTCGGCACTAGACATGCACAAAAAAGTAAGCTTCATTATTTTGTTCCATCTTACATGTACACTTTATGTACCCTCATCTGGAGGGAGCTCTATATGAAATATATGAAGTTTGGGGAGACATATACTGTATATAGTTTCAACTTGGTATTGAAATATTGCAGTATATGACAATTTTTTTTTTCAACAGTGCTGTATTTTCCAATTTTTTTTATATTGCGGTGTTCATAACCTCTCAATGTACCTCTCATGTACAAGTAATTGGAAAATCTTAAGCAAACAGAGAGGTGTTACCATTGATTGCATCTAGCCGTCACATCTTCCTCTGGTGTATTTCGCGACAAGCAGAAACTTCTTTCTTGTTGATTAGAAACATCTTCTCTTTGAGCAGTGTCGAGAAGCGAAACTTCACATTTCTGGGCGGGAAATCTTCGAAGTTTGACACCTGAAACTCAGACATTTGACGTCACAAGAAAGCATGTTTTGCATGCGTGAGTTCACAGGTAGATGCAATCGACGGTACAGTCACTGTTTCTTACTGTTTCACTGTTTAGCTCTGTCAAGAAACTGTTGATATGTGGCCAATACAGTGTACACCTTAGACCTTCAGGGGAAGAGTGTACAAAAATTTTGTAAAACTGAATGCTGGGTACCATTGAGTATCTGGTGCGTAGTATCTAGAAATCTAATGTTTTAAAGTGTTCTGGACTGCAGATCAAGAGGTGTGGGTTTTAGCCAATGGTTAGGGTATCTGTGTTGTATTCTTCAGCAAGACACTTCACTCTCGCACTATATCTCTCCACAAAGGTGAACAAAGGGTACTTCAGTTGATAAATTAAATAATAGGGTCAAACCCTTTGACAGATCTTCATCCCATCCCATCCTAGGATTGCCCAATCTGACAAGTACTGTTATTTTTGATTGTGTAGTTTGTAAACCTTAAGAGATGAAGGCTATCATTAAGGTTAAAAATAACAGTTCCCATTTCTTACTAGATACAAAACAGAGAGCTCTGTGCTGAGACTTTTGAAAGATTCATATTGGGGCAATAGATTTCCATGTCATGTCATGTCATGTCATGTCATGTCATGTACAACTTAAGAGATCAAGGAATTCCATGAAGGTTTAAACATTATTTTGCACTTTCTAGGCAGATGCCTAACAGAGAGGCAAGGAAAAGGGCCATGTGCCCAGACTCGAGAGGAGAAAGAATCAAATGGAGATATTGGATTCCATAGTGGGTCAGTGACAATTTTATTTTTGTCTTTTATCATATGCTAGAAATAATTAACAATTATTCACCGCAGTGGAGGTAAATGGTGGTGGATATTTACCTAGCCACGAAGCAGCGGGGTAAATATCCACCACTTTAACTGACACTGGGGTGAATATTATTGTTTAAGTATATACCACACAAGCTGAATAACTAGCGAACCAAAGAGTAACTTTCATTTGTGACAACATACTGACAAAATTCATCTCTTCGGCTGCTCCGAGGTGAATAGTACTTGGCTAATCACCTCTGAGCTAGCCAATCAGCGCGCACAAAAAGTACTATTCACTTGTGTGGTATATACTACATGTAACACTTATTATTGCTCACAATGCAGGCAAGGTTCAAGGTTCAAGGTTCATTTATTTCACACTATTTACATAAAGTTAACATAGAAAGAAAAGTATAATTACAACACACGATTACAAGATAAAATAATTACAATACAGGTTAAAAAATGTGTATGGTGGTCAAAGTAGCAAAGGCTTTCTAGTTGACCACCATCTACTTTTAAGTAAACAAAGAACTGACACTGAGCTTAACTTAAATATGGTAGAAAATATTTGTAGAGCCTAGGACTAATGTACAGAAAAAAAAAAACAAAGAAATCTCAACTTGTTCTTTGTGATGCTTACGTGATTTCGGTGTCGCTTATGTTCAAACCGTTAGTACTTTCACAGGCTTGAATTTTATTGTATCAGGAGCCCATGATTGAATGCTGCGATTTCTAAGGGGCAGTTGGTTGGTTTAGAAAATATATGAAAAGAAAAGCTGCGTAAGAATGCCAGTCGTGAATATATACCACCAGAGTGTGTGGTGTAGGGCTTGAATATTGTTGTGACTGTTTGAAAGAAACCATTGAAATGGTCTCTGAGAAGGGAAGGTTCCAATGGCGCCGTCGTTTGCTTTTGCTGAGTAATTTTACGCGCTGAGGCTTTGATAGTACAACGCAGAAAGAATTTTCGATGAAGATGTTATTTCAATACAGTGATAACCCAGAGAGGAAGCTCAAACCCCGAATTGTACAGCTTCTGAGACAGTGAACGCAATCATTTTTCCAAGAATTGCGTGGTGAATTTCACGGTAATGACAACCGAAAGCTGTGTATAAATAGAAACACACACAGACAACCAGAGCGAAACAAAAAACCGTAAAGAAGATTTTTTTTGCCCGTACGTTCACAGTTGAAAACGGTCAATGTAATGAATTTACCACCGTTGAGATGTAAAATCTAAAGTAAGGTAACATGAAATTTTCTAACAATTTGACAATTTATTGCAGATACCGTAGTCGTGAGCATCTCTACAAACAAGTTTTTTACCGGGCGTTTGATTGGCCGGATTTGAAATTAGGACATTTGATTGGCTGGATTTAAAAATGTTTGAATCTATTGTTTCGGTTCTGCCATCTGATTGGTTTTCATTGTCTGGGTAGCCCCGGTTTCAGTAAACGCACTGTAATGCAGCTACCCTGTCAACACAGCTAGTGGCCACATTCTGAAATCCCAACCTGTACAATCCTTTACAATTTTACACCATTTACTTTATATGACCACTCAAACCAATGATGTTCATCTTGCCAATCTGAATATTGTGTGAACTGATTAAAGTTTCAATTTTTTGAAAATTCTATCTGAATTCAGGATGCTTATAAAAGAACTGTTGTTCAGAAGTGCGACTGTGTTATATCTGTTATATCTGTCACTCAGTTTAGACCAGTCATGAAATTTGGTTGTACTCCATTGATACAGCCAGTGGGGCAAGTAAATCAAGCCCCCCACCCCCCTTAGGTGAAGGTCTGGATCTGCCACTAAATACGGGCAAAATTATGTAATGCCCTGTTGGTGAGTGTATTAGTGCGTTTCAATGTAATTTTAACAAACTGTAGTTGTGTGGCCGTATAACTTAGCCCTTCAGAAGTAGGATGGGTACTGTTTTTTGAAGAGTATTGTTTTGGGGTGGGGGGTGGGGGGGGGGGCAGGGACAAAGTAGTCCTAATGGTTAGTGTAGTGGACAGCAGATCAAGAGGTGTGTGTTTTAGCCAGTGGTTAGGGTCTCTGTGTTGTGTTCTTGGGCCAGACACTTGACTGACACTATACCTCTTTCCATCTAGGTGTACAAACAGGTACTGGGTAAATCTAATACTGGATACTGAATGACTGACTAATCCCAACCAGGCAGAATAGAAATATGTTTTCCACTTAATGTATCAGAGACTTTGACAAGCTGTGGTGGGTTAGATCAATTAGCATGATGGTTTATTTTAGTTGATGTGTAGTTTTTAAAATTAAGAGGTGATAGACATTATTAAAACAATTCCTGATTCTTACTAGATAAAAAAAAAAACAGAGAAGAAACAAGGAAAGCTGCGCTGAGATTCAGATTGAGGCACTGGATCCCTCATCAGGTGAGTCATTTTTCGTTTAAAAGAAAGTGATTTTAATCACTTGATGGTACGTGTACTGGAATAACCGATTGCACACAGTGTGGGCAAAAAATTTAAATGAATAGAGATGTTGTTTAATTTGAGTGGACAAGATTGGGATTTATCCATAGATTTAAAAGCTATTAACCACCTTGTATGCTACATGACAGTAATGCCTGTTTCCTGAAAGTGCAAGTGAACTAACACTCTTGGTCGTCTCCTTGGGCTCGTCACGCAATCTTAATGCAATCGTCACGCAATCGTCAAGTTCGTGGGGGAAGAAGATTGCATGATAAGCCCAAAGAATGTGTGTCCATTTAGGAGGTTACAATCTTGGGTACAAATGTCAGTCGCATCACTTATTGCTATAACTTTAATAGTGGGAGAGAAATGCTTCATGACTGCGTTCAAATCACGAAGTTATTTATTTTTTTGTTTGCCGTGACAATTTTTGGATTTTCACCGTCATGTGAAATTCACTCTGGGATTTCAGATACCACTGGCAAATGCCAAGAAAAAGCTGTCAGAATGAAAGTTTACTTCAGTTTTGGTTTCATAAAAGCCATCTTGTCAAAACTTTAAGCCATAGCTGTCGGGTAGTCAGATAATGAAGAAAAACATAATAAGCCCTTGCACGATCCGGTCACATGGTACGGAATTAATTATGCTGGGACGCAAATAACGCAGTGGGACTTTCAAACCAAAGGAAAGTCGGGCTGGACTGGTAAGAGTTCCTTTGTTTTGGAAGTCTCACTGCGTTATTTGCGTTCCAGCATAATTTATTCCGTATCATGTGACCTGATAGTGCAAAGGGCCTATTACCTGTACTTAGTGCAGAATCTATAATTCACTAATTGTCTTGCACATACTTCTTGGGAAACGAATTTTGCATGTTTGAATAAGTTTTGCATTTGAAAACTGAACAATTTGAATTTTAAAGCAAATTTGTCTCATTATTCGCTTGTGTA
>JAHPZR010020924.1:0-2500 GCA_019787425.1 Platygyra sinensis | reverse complement strand
GATATCATGTTTACGCGCGAAAGCTCAATTGGTATTTCACTGGTGTTTATATAATAAACCACTTTATTTCATCATCACACTGTTTTTTTTAAAAAAAACTTCTTCACAAAGTCACCAATTCACTTTACCCAAAGCGAGGAAAGCCTTTGTATTTCATTTTAATTTTGATTCTCTTAGTTTTTCATCCTCAAGACGAAAAAGCCATTTTAACAAATTTACTGTCTTTTATTATGCTTTTAAGTTTTTGTTAAGGTGGCTGAACACAGTTTTTGATACCTCTGTTTCATTTACCTTTGCTTCTAAAACCCTTGATCCTTTGGTCGCCAAAAATGGCAGCAAGCAAGTTAACAACACAAACTTCAACTTTTTGATAATTAAACTGTCGTATGTGCCGTTGCCATGGCAACATGATTAATTATAAACAGGCGTTTAAAATCGGTTTTGTTTATTTGCAGAAAATCTAGTCATTAGATTTTCTTTATAATTTGCATGCAACAAGCTTGTAACGATACTCACATGTTAGCGCTATTTTAATAATAATTTAACAAACAGATCTTTAATTATCCCTCGTTGAAGGTTCACTGGCATATCTTGAATTTCCTTTGTTAAATTTTAATTTTTTTTAATCCTCCAGTTACTTATTTCCTAAAGTATTTTCGCTCTAAATTTCGTGAAATTCTAATGAGTGGTTCTCGAGAAATAGGCGTATCTCCGAAAGGCAATTTTTCACTCAATCGCAATTTTTTCGACTACTACGCATGCGCTGCATTTAACTGGGTTCCTTCGGTAACAAACAAAAGCTGAGAATTGCTGGTTTCTTTGCATCGTTACTTTTTCTAACATACCTCTGTAATAAAAGAGTAAAACCATCAATACAGTGTTCATTTGTGAAGAATAATAGTACAGACAGCGCGGACATTGAGCAAATAAAATGATCGCTGTATTGATGCCATGCTGTTTTATGCAATACTTGTGCGCGCGCTGAATTGCGTTAGCATGAGCGCGCGCGAAAACTGTGTTCGGCACCTTAACATATGTTTTTGGGCAAACATCTAGATATTCTGCACTTTTTGTTCCTCTGTTCACACCAAAGTAAGAAAGCGTGTTCAGTTGAGGCCGCGGTATTGGAAAACAGAGACAGGAAAAAAATAAAAGCCAGAAAAAAAACCGGTTTTTAAAGGTTCTTATGACTAAGAAAATTACCTCTCTGAGTTTTCTCAGTCATTTTAGTTACTAATCGTATGAAAGCTCGAGGATTTAAGGAACACTACTCCAGATATTTGGAAATTCGTTCAAATTGCACTCATGTAAAGGCTCGTGCAATTTTGAGAAAATTTCAGATATCACTCGTAGCGGTAAATCCTTAAATGCAATCGCATTCATACTGATTACCTATCAGCTGATTCGTGAGGCAGGGAACATTTCATTCAAAATGAAAACGTCACTAAAACTCGTTTGTTTTTATTTTATTCTAAAGGAATGCAAACACTTGACACGACGTCTCGGCGCCATCTTGTCGCTATTTGGCCGTTTTAAAGATTTGTACAAAAGATGCACGCACAAAGGATAATATCCATCCTGCGTATTAATAGAGCTTATTATATGGCTAGCTCCGTGAGCGGGCAAGATGAACCAAATCGCGAGCTGTGATTGGCTACCCGAGCGGGCAAGATGGAGCCATCTTGCCGCTCGGGACTACCCGCTGCATCCCGAAAGCAAAATTTCACCAAAAGCCATATAATAAATCCTTTATTGACCAAGTTTGTTTCGGTCAAGATGGCTTGATATTGGCCTCGTTCTTTTTTTGCGAGTTTATGGACCTCGACTTCGTCTCGGTCGATAAACACGCAAAAAAAAGAACTTGGCCAATATCCAGCCATCTTGACCTCACACTTGGTCAATAACCCATACATATGGGTATTCTCGGTATAGACTGGACCTAGCTTGGAACCGAGACTAATACAAATAGCATTTATCCCTTTATATGAGATTCCCCGCATGAACCTCGACCGCACGCTAGGTCCAGTCCAATACCGAGAATACGATTATTGTCTATATAGCTAATAGTTATCATGTAGTTCACCTTCTTTTCTTGAAGATTTCTTCGCAAGACTTGGCTGCTGTGCTAGGATGATCTCCTAATTCTTTGAGTGAAAGGAACAAAAGAAAGAAAATCATTTTCTAGGAATTATTGAAATAGCTTCGTCTTTTAGATCCTTGGTGTACGGGCATTTTGGACTGCGTGGGGTGGGGAAAGGGGGTGACTTTCTTGCCCCGAAACATTTACACAATGAAAAAATGCGTGAGTGCTCAAGTCGGGATACAAACGCACTTAAATTGCAGTAAAAAACGACAACGTTCATGTCCTGTTTCCCGAATCATAAGCGTGTTGCCTGACAAAGTTCAAACGTTTTTGAAGCAAAGGGAAATGAACAGAGGTATCAAAAAACTGTTGTTCAGCCACCTTAAAAAAAACTTAAAAGCTAAAAAAAGACAGTAA
>JAHPZR010020923.1:10000-11056 GCA_019787425.1 Platygyra sinensis | reverse complement strand
AAGTGGCCCATAAGGCCTGGCACTTATATGGTGTATCACTGTATCTCCAGTTTCTGTAGTGTGAAGTGACTAGTAGTACATTGAAACCTCTATTAAGCAGACCCCCAATTAAGCAGACACTATCGGTGTGAGAGGCATGAAAACGTCTTGGGATGTCTGGAACAACAACTCCGAAAATTTCGAAAATCACTCACAAGCCTGTGGCTCCGTGGGATTTACGAATTCTTTCGCATGTGCTACCAGCATCCCATCTTTTTTTAGGTGTTTGAATTTTAACTTATTGTATTTGCAGTTTACGGTGTTCCCCTATTAGTAGAGGGTTTCCCTTAACCCTCGGCTAGATCGATTCAACACATAAAATAAAAGTTTTCATTCATACATAGAAACTTGGTGGTCTGATTGCTTCGATATTTCCCTGTATAATGAGCTACTATTCAGCGGACACTTCTATTAAGTGGACACGGACACTAAAATAAATTGTATTTGGCTAGTTTCTCATGTTATAAGGTCATTGACCACTGAAATAGAAACCTGCACTGAGATTTTTGTCAAACTTTGCGTAATTGATACTTTATATTTTTATTTATCAGAACTCAAAATTTTGGTACAAAAAGTGAAGGGGCCCCATGTTCGTTAGGTGCAATAGCACCTCGCCTATACCCCATAAATCCCTATATAGGCACCATGATTATAGTCATGATTGTTTGCTAACTTCATGTTTCCGACAATTGTTTCTTATTCTACTCGGAGATTCGGTCCATATTTATTTTACATGTACATAGAGAGATTTATTACTCAATTCAAAAGAACAGAAAAATGATAATTCACCATACTTGTCTTCGACAAAATGATGATTTCCCTCTATGGCGAAGTCCAGCCGTAAAGAAAGAGCTGCCATTTTTAATGTGTGTGCTGATCATATGCACAGTAGAGATGCGCAATGCTATATTGGGGAAATTGACCTTACTGGAGACAGGACTGAATTGACAATGTGGCATTAGATTACGCCTTTGAAATATAGTTGATTAAAATATATATTTGATTAAGGGTACCCAT
>JAHPZR010020921.1:10000-12063 GCA_019787425.1 Platygyra sinensis | reverse complement strand
TGTAACACGTTTTATTTTCGCACGGGCGACTGGGGACGAGGCAGATCGTTATTACGAAGCAAGTTGACCTCATTGCCGGATTTCATACGTCGGGGGCCTGGGTACAATCGATGTATTATGGGATTAACAACACCAGACCCATATATTCAGAAAGAGCACATCGAGCTTTACAAAAATCTTTAAGTTTCGTGTTAATTGGGCCAATATTGAACAAGATACAGCCATTCAAAAACGTAAAAAATTAGTAACAAATGTATGGATTGCCGGACACTTGTCCGGAAAATGTATGCATTTCCGGACAAGTCTCCGGTAATCCATACATTTGTTACTAAATTTTTACCTTTTTGAATGGCTGTAGCTTGTTCAATATTGGCGCAATTTACACGAAACTTAAGGATTTTGTAAAGCTCGGTGTGCTCTTCCTGAATATATGGGTCTTGTGTTGTTAATCCCATAATACACCGATTGTACCCAGACCCTCACGGTATGAAATCCGGCAATGAGTCTCGACCATGCAGCTCGGTTAATAGAACTGGGTTCTACAACATGAAGCGAAACGTGTTAGTCGCGCGCGTAAATTAAAAAGAATGGACGATTTTCACGAACTGAATGGCGCAACTTGGTGGTACTTGGCAGCAGATACGTGTTCGATAAAATGCGTGTTTAGAGTCGCCTCTGTCACTCGAAGGCCTTTGATTCCGTGTCTTTAGTTTTCTTACTTTCCCGAAAACAGTTACTGTGCATGTGTGATCGAACCACATTGCTGTTAAATTGTAGTTCTCCCGAATTAAGCGTGATCATGTTGATCGGGGCAGAAAATCAATATAACACTTGACGTTATGAGGGAGGAAGTTCTTTAGGACTTGGAAAATGCTGGTGAAAACGTTAAACTAGCGCGCATTGAACTGAAATGAGTTACTCGGATAAGGCGCAGAACATGAGCTGTTGGTCATTGATTTTTATAACATTTGGTGGCTCCTAAAGGAGCCGTTTGTTTTGGCGGGAAACTCACAAAGTGAATTTACTTGCTGCTGGTGTACTTGGTCACAGCTTTGGTTCCTTCACTCACGGCGTGTTTGGCCAATTCACCGGGCAGAAGCAACCTGATGGCGGTCTGGATCTCGCGGGAGCTGATAGTTGATTTCTTGTTGTAGTGGGCAAGGCGGGAAGCTTCGGTGGCGATGCGCTCGAAAATGTCGTTGACGAACGAGTTCATGATGCCCATGGCTTTGCTGGAGATACCAGTGTCAGGGTGAACTTGCTTCAACACCTTGTAGATGTAGATAGCATAGCTTTCCTTTCTCTTTCCCCTTCTCTTCTTCTTTCCATCAGCCGCTGCCTTTGCCTTGCCGGCTTTCTTCTCGCCTTTCTTTCCTGCAACTTTAGGTGCCATGTCTGTAGATCAGAATGGATTTGAATGAAGGCTAGAGAATACGTTTTGTATTTATAATAAAATTTCGAAAGGATCAATTACCATAAGGATCGAAATTCTCGATTCCTCATTGGTCAGACCTTGGGGGTCACATTATTTTGCATATGGTTTGTTTACACCACTTTGAGTCTTCGTTTTCCCTTGTCAAATAAAAATTTCCTATTGGCGCATTTCGATCCTCTGTATTCGACTGGTAGCAAATAAAACGCAGTGCGTATCACTTCTGTTTCATTCTCTCAGAGACATAACTTCGCGAGTTTTACAATCAGTCATGTCTGGTCGCGGCAAAGGAAAAGCAAAGGGCACCAAGTCCAAGAGCCGCTCATCCCGAGCAGGGCTCCAGTTCCCAGTTGGTCGTATTCATCGTCTTCTCCGCAAAGGCAACTACGCTGAGCGTGTTGGCGCTGGTGCCCCAGTGTACTTGGCTGCCGTGCTCGAGTATTTGAGCGCCGAGATCCTCGAGTTGGCGGGAAACGCTGCTCGTGACAACAAGAAGACAAGAATCATTCCCCGTCATCTTCAACTGGCTGTCCGTAATGACGAGGAGTTGAACAAACTGCTCGCCGGTGTCACCATCGCACAGGGAGGTGTTCTTCCCAACATCCAGGCTGTACTTCTGCCCAAGAAGACC
>JAHPZR010020918.1:7500-11372 GCA_019787425.1 Platygyra sinensis | reverse complement strand
AGTAGATTCTTATCACGAATATATTTGTCCTCGTATGTTTTTCCTCGGAGACGCCCTAGCCTTACTTCGAGAAAGCTATACGTTTGTCTGGAGACTATCTAATGTTTCTACCTGATCAGGCTTATGTTTCTCGAGCTCGATGTATAGGTTTTATATCTCCTTTGGTCGTTCTGACATCATCAACACGATTCAAATGTGGCTGTTTACGTGCAAGTCTGTTGACTGTTTTGCGTGTTGTATATGTCATTGTTCGGCTTAGTTCAGGCAAGACAAGGTTTCGGCAAGGTTTCGTTTCGATCCTCCATGTGGAACTCATCAGTTGCCGATATTTCTAAAATACTCTGTACGTCTGAAGTTGCTAGTGCAACACGTATATCCGTAAGAATGCAAGGCTTGGCACAAACTTCTCACTGGGGTACCCGACCTCACAACCATATGCTCGTAGATGGGACATTAAAGCGTCCGGCACTTTTCTTCAACATAAACGATCAAACGAACAGGCTGAAATGGTCCTGTTTGCGGAGCATATGTATACACATTCCAAAATTATAAAATAAGCACACGTTCAGGAAAATGAGCGGGAGGCTCGGTTTCCGCAAGTGGTGAATGTTTGTTAATAAGATTTAATATTTCGCAGCTGAAACCCGTAACAGAAAGTTCAGAATACCTTTTCTTGAGTAAATCAACCTCATAACATGGACTTTGTTTTCCCCTGAAGCTTTCTTCTTAGGATTTCCTTTACGTCGAACCTCACATGATCATCATCGCCGAGTTTCTCACTAAATGTGAGCTAGAGCTAGACGAACTGCCACGGTCTGAGTTATCGCTTTCACCCAAACTGCTAGAGCGAAATCTAAAGACTTCTTGCAATGTTCGGCAGAAAACTCCATACGGTAATTTCTTTTGGACAATTTATATGACTAAAGCGCCTCGAAAACAAACGGACAATCACTGCGAAAGGAGCAAAAAACAACAACAAAGCCGGTTAAACAGCTTCACAGCGAAGCTTCACCGCGAGGGATAATGCTGAGGTCAATCTGATCAAGTTATCTATTAACAAGCAATAAGCTAGGAACCAGGGTATCTCGGCTGTAAATACAGGCTTCTGGACCGAATTAAACGGGAATATGGGAGTAGGAAACAAGACGAGACTTCCCACTTCGGTCGCCATGTTTTTTTTCGAAGTTGTATGCGGACGTCAGTGAAAACAACATGCTTTCGCGGGAAATTTGAGCTCACCTAGGGTGAAGACTGTTCTAAAAATAAAAAGATACGCGCAAAGGTTGACTCAAGGACATATGGGAGATGGAGGCTCCAGGTGATGGGCTCCTGATGAATAATAATATCACTAACAATACATGCTTAACGTAAAATGACCGTGACATGTTGTAAAACAACATTACATGACCTGATATGGTACATTAGTTCTCCTAACAGAACGCCTGGCATTAACGGGGCTTATTTTGACGAAGCTAAGGAGTTTCCATGTTTGCAATGATAAACGAAAAACATGTCATATGGACTGACGCGATATGACAGTTCTCTTATAACTAATCAGTATATACCACACAAGTGAATAGTACTTTTCGCGCGTGCTGATTGGCTAGCTCGGAGGTGATTAGCCAAGTACTATTCACCTCCGAGCAGCTGAAGAAAAACAAAATGGCTTTTGTCCGTATATTGTCACAGATTAAGTTACTCTTTGGTCCGCTAGTTATTCAGCTTGTGTAGTATATACTAAAACAATTATTCACCTCCGTGTCGGTGAAAGTGGTAAATATCCACCAGTATTCACCTCCGCTTCGGTGAATAATTTTAAACTGTTTATGCAATCTATTTCTACAGGTAAGGCTAAGAAATTCTGATGTGCTTTCTCTGTTAGGTTCTTCACAACATTGATCCCATTCGTAAATTTGCAGCCATTCGTGTCGGGAACTACAAGTTAATTATTAACCAGGACGCTGTTTTCAAAACAACATGGTATCCGCGGTATGACGTCATGGGGGAACTGAACACTCTACGCCAGCCCTCCACTGTACCTGGAGCGGTTATCGATTGCGGAAAGTGGTCTGAAAGTGAAGAAGCTGTTTGTAACACTGACGACTTTCCATGTTTGTTTAACATAAAAAAAGGTCAGTAAATTAAACATGATATCTGCTGGAAAAATAATTGCATTTTCCATGATTGAATACTACACCAGGGCTTCATTTCCATAACCTTTTTTAAAATTTATTTATTTACTTCCTTATTTAAATTAACGATGAAAAATTGCCATGAAATATTAAAATTTGATTGTCTTGTCTACAATATGCTTTTCATCAAGGGCGCAACCTAATCTCAACACGCAGACTGATTCCATTCGCGCAAAACTCTTTGTTTAAAAGAACATTCTATCAGCTATTGTCTTATTTAGTATTTAAACACTTTTGATCGTTCATTCTTTGACTTGATAATGACTTTAGCGAAACGTCGAAACGTCGACAAAAACTTTTGATATGCTTTTACGAAATATTTTATCGCAATTTTTATCGTTAAACGTTTTAGAAAAGCACTTCTTTTTAGTTATTTGGCCATTTTATTTATCTATTTATTTGTTTATTGTTTTTCTTTCAGATCCTTGCGAGTACAGAAACCTTGCGCACACACATCTTGATATTGTGGAACGACTTCTCCACAAGCTTCTTGATTACCAGAAAGAGGCCCGTCCCGTGTGGTTCCCTGAGAGGGACCCCACCGCTAATCCATCAAAAAACGGGACTATAGGATTTTGGGGCCCTTGGAGGTCCTCAACAGCTAACAAAATTATTTTAGATAACGTTATTGATTCAATACCGTCAGTGAGTGGGAAGAAAACACTCTTGGCACACAAACGGCAAAAGCAATGGCAAGAAAATGGGAAAAGTGTTCAGCACTCACGAAGAGAGCGATAAGGAGGTTTATCTGATGCTGGAGAAGATCCTCCGAATGACAACAGAAGGCAAAAAAGGTCAAATACCTCGAAACAGCAAACTAATGAAAGAATCGTTAGCCATGTTGTACACCAAGATGAAACAAAAGACTAAAGTGGATGATTTGATGCACAAACTGCAAATGATTAAAAAGGGTCGAGTAGCAAAGAGAAAAGGTCATAAGCCTGTGAAACACGTCAAGGAACAAACTCGATCTAACACCTTGACGCAGATGAACTCTTCTTTGGAAACACGCAAACCCAAAAAGTTGACGAATAAAAATCATCAAATGGTAGACAACACAGGGACAAGGCGGACAGAGATTGAGAACGTCCCTATTAGAGATGACAACTCTGTAAATAATGGAGCTGACAACGCCTTAAAAATGCGCAACAACCCGAGAGAAGACGATCAAGATATGGAAGAAGCACCTTCTTTGAACAATAGTTCAAGTTCTGAGCAAGTTGAGCAAAATGATCTCGAGAATGGTGATCTTATGGCAGATAACAATGAAAATGAGAGAAACACGGACGCACAAAAAGGGGATGAGTATGATTCTGAGGTGGAGTCTTCGGGTCAGTCCGCGGCGACAAATCCCCACGATCAAACATCTGGGGAAAAATCTCAGATGGAATTTCAGGGCAGCGATAGCATTAGCGATGACATCGATAATGATAATGATAATGATAATGATAATGATAATGATGATGATAATGATAATGATGATGATAATCATGATGATAATGATAAAGTTAATGATGATGATAACGGTAATGATAATGGTAATGATGACTTTATCCGGGACAATTATAAAAACTCTGACATGTAACTTTAATGCAATTTAGAGAAGCTAAAAAATTTACCTAGATCATAACAACCCTGATATTAACGAGATCGTTTTGTAGAATAGTAATCTAAATATAT
>JAHPZR010020918.1:0-5000 GCA_019787425.1 Platygyra sinensis | reverse complement strand
TCTATGCTACTGTTCCAGTTGCCACACTGAATAACGGCGCCAGGCAATGTGCAAGGCAGGGGTATGGTGTCCAGTTCTCCTGGCACCTCATAACGTGGGTACCAAGTTGATTTGTAAACACCGTCCTGATTCAAAACTAGCTTATATTGGTCCACTCTGATTGCTGCAAATCCATTGATGGGGTCAATGTTGTGAAGAACCTAAGAAACGAAAGACAAACATTTAACCGATCATCTCTAAATTTAAGCTATTGACTTAAGGTGCATTGGTTGATTTGCACTGTACACCTATGCTTCGTTTAGTCTGCAAGTTAAGACCGAGTACATAGCGTTTTATGATGTTCCTCTTAACTGATACTCAATTTACAGCATTGAGAAACCTGCAGTTTTAAGGGTAAATATTTATTACAAGAAATCATTTGTGTTTCATCCAAAACTCAAAACATGAACTACACAAATTAACTAAATAGACCGCGTAGAACTGATTTGACTGATAAAACGTTTTTGTACGCAGACTTTTTTAAGTAAACACCATATTTAACGAGAGTAGCACTTAATAGTGTACAGCAACAGGAGCCCATTACTAGGAGCCTGCAACTCCCACAATAAGCCAATGCAATGACATTTTTGCAGACCAGTCTATTTTTAGATATTTTTCCCGCGAAATAGTCCAGTTCCAGTCTACATAAGCACGCTTTGGTCACAGATAAAACAATGCGGCCTCACGTGAACAACATTAGTCCGTGATTGTGATTGCAATTGGTCACTGAGGTTCCTGTGGGCTGGATCTGAATTCGAGAAAAATTCAAACTAAAACAGATCGCTCTGTGAAAACACCGTGACAGGAATATGCGGTAGTTGCAGACTTCTGGTGATGGGCTCCTGGCAACAAAAATAAACTTACGGCCCTTGTCACCGTTCGTTTTGGAACATTTGCTTTCAACTCTTCTTTTTCTTAGTAAAAATTCATTAGCTTTCTATCACAAATGCCGCTCTCTGATTGGCTACGCTACAACAACAACAACAGCGACAACAACAACAATCCTTTATTTGCTCACGATTTACTTTGCTTGTGGGGTCGTATTAACCCTAAAAACAGAAATATGTACGTACATGATAATAATGATGATGATGATAATGAAGATGATGATAATGATGATGATGATGATGATGATGATGATGATGATGATGATGATGATGATGATGATGATATGTTGTGGATAGTGAGTTGTCTAGCAATGTGCGGTCGCTAACAAAATGGATTTAGATATAGTTTTTAATAACTAGTAGATTTATACTAAGAAAATTTCTGTACGTGATCAGAAATCTCGAGCTCAAAATCTAATTGTTAAATATATCTACAACAATGAAACAAGCTGAACGTGGAATGGAAATGGTGTTGAGTTTTCTGTGTTTCACAGTTGTGTTTCAGAGCAATGTTGTTCAACCGTACCTCAGTCCTTGGAGATTTTTTTCCATGCGCTAAGGTGTCCCACACATTCATACCATCAATCTTATCTTCTATCATGGAGACGTTACCTCCAGCCAGATGATAGAAGGTTGGTAACCAATCAGTGGCGTCAATCAAGTCATAACTGACACGACCTTTTTTTCTTATCAGATTGCTGTGTACAAATCCAACTCCACGGACTCCTCCCTCCCATAATGTCATTTTTCCTCCTCTGAGTGGGTAATTCGAACCTTGATTCCTAAATACATACACCAGAGAATGTAAATTGTTTAATAACTACACTTATTAAAACGCGAAAAAGCTTGTTGAGGAAAAAAGCAAAGACATTGGCAGAGTTAAGTTCAGCTCATTACCGTTTGCAAGCGAAATTTCAGCTAATACAAACCAGTAACATTAAAAGTTTTCTTGTTTGCCATTTAATAAACATCTATTAACCGAGCTTAATCGGTCTGTATGGGAGATATCTTGACCTCGGTTGTGAGTACAGACATCACAGCGTTAGGTCTGCACTCGCGACCTTGGTCAATATTCTCCAACACAGATCACCCGCTCGGTTAATAAGAGCTAAAAAGGCATTAGACTTCAAAGATGCTGTTCACTGATGACGTATGAACGGGCTGTGACTTTTTTCTTACCAGTTAAATCCCCAGGGAGCGCCTCCGTTATCTGTCGTAAAAACGATAACAGACTTGTCATACAGTCCACTTCTTTTAAGAGCTTTTGTAATGTTTCCAACAGATTCATCTAACGAAGCCACCATAGCAGCATAAATTCTTCTATCATCAGTTGAAAAGTGGGGAAATTTCTGAAGTTAAAAGGAAGTTGTATTAAAACTACAGATAATTAAGTCTGCGCAGATCGTTGAGTTAAACAACAACTTGTAACGGAATATTAACAAAATGAAAATATTTCACCCAATAAGACCTCACTCAGGAACTTTGCCGGCATTAAATGTTACATTAATAGGTATCTCGCCAAGCAGGAGGATTCTTTGAATGTGTGTAAAATTTAAACGTAGTACAGTTGTTTCAATTTAAGCTTACAGAGAAAAACTGTCCCAGGGCTTGGCTTGGTATAATTCCCAGGGACAATTTGAAGTTCCACTCGGTGAGAAGGATAGTAACAGTTTTAGTTCCTTTGGACAGTGGCTCTCTCCACTCAGGTGTATAAATGGGTACTGGCGAATTAAATGCTGGGGGGGGGGGGGGAACCCTGCGATGGACTAGCATTCCATCCAGGGGGGAGCACAAATACTCCTAGTCACTTTGTGTCAACTCTTGTTCGTAGCTTGATTAAGAATATAACACAAACAGCGGTGATAAACATTGCATTCCAACTCATTTTAAGGACGTTCGCGCCCATTGCTACTGCGCATCTCTAGTGCGCACGCTATTCATTGGTCAATCACGTGCCACGTCATTTTCAAGCGCGCGCACCGAGTCGAAAACTCAACAAAATATAGAGCTGATGACCTTTGCGTTAACTTTGTGTGCGAATATTTTTGTTGGATGCTCGGTGACCCCCACTTTTTTTCGGCAGATCACTTCCTTTCCTGATTCTCTCCATGATACTAAAAAACAAAAAAAATCTGTGCGTGGGAAGTTTTAATTATTACTCATATACTGTTTAAATAGGGTCGAATTGGTACATGGATACAGGTGTGCGTAACTTAGAAGTTGTATTTTTTAAGGCTAATTCTAGCTGATTTAATGGCATTTGTAGCAAAGATCTATCAAATAGGCCTATATATGCTGTGTTAAACACACATAACTTAGATATGATTCTTCAACTTAAATATATGCCGATAGTAATGAATCCGGCCAGAATCGCCTCAGTGGCTGGAAATCCTAGAAATGCTATGATCTGTGATGCGCCTTATCTTCAAAACGAGTTCGGTGACACCCGATTTTTTTTACGTTTTTCATCCAATCTTATCATTTTCTACCTGCCGTCAAAGTTTTAAAAAAATCTGTACGTGGGAAGTTTTTGGGCGCGAACGTCCTTAATACAGAATTTGACCGGTTTCGTATGCTAGTCAACATACATTTTCAAAAGTGACCGTTACAAATCTTTGAAACGTAAATGTCGTAAATATTAGAGGTCTGGAATCTAGAGTGCAGAACCGGCCTGATCGGCCACTAGGCTCGAACAAAGACTTTGAATTGACCAACAACAACAACAACAACAATTATTATACAACGATAACAGTTATAAGTCAAAACACGATATCAGGAGTATTCTCTGACTTACGTCAAGCAGTCTTTGTGGTGCTTGTAGCGGATCATGTTCGTTAGCTGAATGAACCGCTTGCTGTGCAAGGTACAAATAAAGTGGCTCTGACTTGTTATGAGTGTCGATGATTCGTTCAGCCACTTCTGTGAATAATTCAGTTCCGTAATGGCCCGTTTCGTTCTCCACCGCCTTAAGAAAAACCAAATACATCACAGCGTTAGGAAAGCAATGCGTGCCTCATGACATAATTCTAGTTGGTTGACCGGATGTCTGTTACTTTATCTGCCTCTTAACATTTAGGAAAAACTAATATTACTTTAATTCTGGGATGACACGAGCATTTCATAAGAGTACGCAATAAATTATATATTTCTTGTTTTTCGTTATGGACTTTATCGGACACTAATTGCAACGGAGCGAGCGTAGCGAGAGAACAGCAGTTTTTATCTGAATAAAGAAATCTATGCAAGATCAAGATTTTGTCGCAATGCACTGTGCGGGAACCAAAATGCATTGCGTGGCGACAAGGGCAACCAGAATGCACTGCGCTATGGCGCTGCCATGCTTTGAGGTAAAGAGACAAAACACGAAGGGCGAGCTGTCATCGGTCTTTTTTCGGTGATATCTTCGAAACTCTGAACCATCAGTACCTTTAGGCGAGTGGGATTCTTCATTGATGACAACTTGAGCCCTGAATGATGTGACAGCAAATGGATTGATAAACTCAAGTTCAACCGTAAGCATGTTACACTGTATGCCACAAAGTGCGCTTTCCGATAGTTTAGTCTTTTTATGGATAGTTGTGCAGCTGCCATGTACTTCTTGCTGGATAATCTTCTCTCACTTCAGCGGACGAGCGGTTTTTACAAGCTTTCACTTATTCGCACATTTTGAAAACTTAAATTGAACCGGCTTTCACACATTTAAACTTAAATTCTACAGCCATTTTGAAATATTGAGATCTTGCTTTGTAATGTGGACCGCTGACATTTTATTCCATCTATGGGAGGCGCGGTGGCCTCATGGTTAGTGTACTCGACTCCGGAGCGAGCACTCCTGGTTCGAGCCCTGGCCGAGGACATTGTGTTGTGTTCTTGGGCAAGACACTTAACTCTCACAGTGCCTCTCTCCACCCAAGTGTAGAAATGTGTACCGGCGAATTTAGTGCTGGGGGTAACCCTGCGACGGATTAGCATCCCATCCAGGGGGGAGTAGAAATACTCTTAGTCGCTTCATGCTACAGAAACCGGGATAAGCTCCGGCCTGATGGGCCACTTGGCTCCATACGCAGACTTTAC
>JAHPZR010020917.1:27500-34206 GCA_019787425.1 Platygyra sinensis | reverse complement strand
AAGGTTGAATTCCTTATTTTTGCGGGAATTCCAGAGATGCCTCCTTGGGAACGTTTACCCCAGAAGCCAAATCCCTGATTTACAGAGTTCAATGATCCTTGAATGTCTTTAATATAACAGGAGCTAAGAATCATCTTCTGCTGACGTTAAGGCAAATCTTGTAGATGGTCAAGAATAATCATTATTACATGGCTCTCTCTCATAAGGACTGCTCAGTTGAAAAGTTACAAATTAAAATGCAAAATTACTGACTGTTTTCATCCTGAACAATATTATTTATGAAAGACAGTGCCAAAAAGCCTGCTCAGGAGAAAAAAGGAAAGAGGACAAGTCTGCGTTCGGTCGATCTGTAGTTACGATCTCGTTCAAGATTCTCTCATACAGGCCTCCTGCCCGGTTAATAAGAGCTAAAATACCTTTAATAAACTTTCATTCCATGATACGGCATATTTTCATTAATATTCTCTCTTTGGCGTGTTAACTCGAAATTTTTGCATTCCAGCACTATACGTCTGTGAGACTTGAATCGGGTTACGTCAACTGATATCTTTTAGTTTTGTCTTTTATCAGTCTTGAACAGGATAAAAAAAAGTTAAAAGAGGAGGGAAGCTGTCCTTCTCCTGTTAACAAGGTCAAATTCCATCCAGTCCCCTCCCATGTGCGAACAAAACGTCTTGTTACAAATGGACGACAAGTGTACTTGGAGAACTTGGTAAAACGCCTAATAATGTGGGAACTGCCTAATAAAACACTTCCCTTAGCTCTTTCCTCTGTCACACTAAACGGTTGCATTAGCGAGTGTTTATTTAAAGAGCGTCGGGAACGTGGACCCGCCAGACATGATGGAAAACAAAGGCCAGCTCTTTTTTTACGTAATGTCTAATTGGGACATCATTCGAAAATACAGCATCCGGTGGTTTAGAAAATGATTAAGATCACCTGCTTATTTTTCTGGTGGGAGACCGTTATAACCGGATTTTTTTCCAATACTGAATTAAGCTAGGGCTAATCCATAAATTTGTTCTCTAGCTCTAATTACCTTTGACCAACACAGGAGGCAGCCTGTCAGTGATAAAACTATTATGCTTGTCTTCAACGAGGGAATTGATTTTCTAGAAGCCGCTCAATTTGGCTGTTTCCCCAAGGCGATTTTAAAAATAGCGAGTAATAATTTACTCACTATATTTTAAATCTGGGCTTTATAATGAAAGTGCTGTAGTCTCTAATAATGGTTCAGTCATACCTCACAACACGGTAGCCCGTATTATGACTATAATAGAGGAAGAGATTATATGAATTCTGGTTTCGTCGATCGCCTCGGGACTATAAGTGACAGTCGTCAATACAAAGGTGTCCGTATTGTGATCTATTGTGGAGTTTTCCGTGAGGAAAGGTCTGATCGGTAGCCTCAGGCCATTATAGCGGTCAATGGTCTCTTGTAGCGGTACATCAGGGGCACCCAACGACAATTTTCGGAAATATATCTGTTCGGAAGACGATTTGAGATCTAGAATTTTCGGAACATTTTTTGTAAAATTTCTTTCCTGCCTGCTTCTCCTAAGATTTTCGAACATCTAAAATATGGTATAATTGCCTATTTTTAACGGATTTTTACCCTAAAAAGGTCACCTATAATTTTCGGGAGCCTTTTTTCTGGCTGAAATTTTCGAAAAGGTAAGTTTTGATCCCTGTAATTTTCGGATCACTAGACTTTCAGCTAGGAAATCCGAACAGATGAAAAATTTTTAGGGGATAAAAATATGCCTATATCTACCGTTTAAATACCAAAATACTTTCAACAATGCTATGTTTTAGTGGTTTTGAACTATATTCTCGTTGGGTGCCCCTGGTACATGAACGCTGGAACAAAAAATTGCAGAAGAGAAGACCGTTAAACAAAAGTTAACGAGAGGAACAAGACAGAGAACTATTTGCTTTGCTTGCCAGAAACTCATTTGATGTGCAATATAATACTTGATAGCTTGTCTCTGTTAAGGTTCTCGTTTCGCGGCGCGACCATTTATCAAAGAGGCTTTCTTTTCTTTTTACCTCCTGATGGAATTTACTTCCTAAAATAAACACAAAAGCTCACAACGAGAATTCGATGCTACTGTGACCCTTGGCATGGACGAAATTTTCAGTAAATAGTAGAATGGATTTTTTTAAACCACGCATGAGTTAATTATCTTGATCCTGCAACCTTTGTGAACTGAAGGGCGTAATATCATTTCGTTTGTTGGTAAATATAATTTGATGTTTTTACTCCACCCTGCGTCACTAAGTCTTGACCCAAACTTTAATTCAAAGTCCATTTCTTAGTAAATCAAAATTCGAGAAGTTGCTGTGCTAGAGTCTGATCAAGACAGACTGTGATAAACAACTAGCCGTAAATATTTCAGATAATCATTCAAAATTCCGATCTAATCAAGAAAAACAGATGACCCAAAGCCAAACTTAACCTTGGTTCATTCTTGTGAAAGATCTCCAGCTTAACAGATAATGACATATGAGGCTGGATGTTTCTACAGTTCCACATAAATAAGTTCCCGAAAGCGATTTCATTATAAGAAAATTGAAAATCTTCATAGGAAGTGAGCAACATGTAAAGTACTGTAAAACCATGTTAGACCAGTTGGACAACGTTGAAACGAGTTTACATGTAGGTGTAAACAGGGCTTGTCAGACGGGCTTTGAAGGTCACATACCCGGATGTGCTTTGACAGATTCCGGAAACAATTAACACGTAGGGATTACTCGTCGAGTTTTTTTATTTGAAATTTAGCCTTTTTCTGCCTAGTAGGCTTCGCTGTAATCTCTGTTGCAGCAGTTTCGGGTACAACTACTAAAGTGAGATAGCGCAGCATTTGTCCTGCAAAGGAAACCGTCGTTGTTCTTCTAGGAACACTTTCATAAAACCTACGGGGTCCTGAAAGGAGAAAAGCGATCAACAAGACTTCAAGATGAACAATACTTCATACGAACCAAACTCAAGCGCCCCAGGAACTTTCTCCTTGCCAACAAGCTTCGTCTATCCAGTTGCTACGTGTCATGTGTTAATTGTGGCTGTAGCAATCGTTGGAAATCTTATGGTCTGTTACGCAATAGCTGCCCACAGAAACCTTCGAAAAATTCCAACAAACCTCTTTGTTTTCTCGTTGGCGTTGTCGGATCTTCTCACCGTGACCCTTGCCGTGCCATTTGACATCGAGGGACTTTTTCTAGGAGGGGTTTGGAAACACGGAGAAATAATGTGCCAGGCCTGGATCACGGTGTATCTCATCACTGTGCCCACCTCGATTTTGACCCTTTTGGCCGTCAGCGTTGATCGTTACAAGAGCCTCAGTGATCCTCTTAACCGCTTTCGCCGTTGCGGATTCATGACTCGAAGGAAAGCTGTGATTTTTAGCCTCATTATCTGGCTATACAGTTTGCTGATAGCATTACTTCCCATAATGGGTTGGCGAACGCACGAGAAGTTCTTCTACAATAGCGGCTGTTATTTTCCTTTCACTCCGATTTACGTGACGCTAAGTTCTTTACTGAACTTTATTTTACCGCTTCTGATGGCCTGTGCTATTCACATCAAGATTTACCATATGGTGTGTACGCAACTTAGGGGCTTTCAAGGAAATGCACCAACCACAAAAGAAAGAAAAGTTTATTTTAAAAACGTTCAAGGGGTAAAAACTACCACCATGTTTGTAGCGGCTTTTTTCTGTTGCTGGCTGCCGTACTCCTTGGTCAGTATTGTCGCCATTCTCTGTGCGTCCTGCCGGTCAAACATCCCAGCCGAGGTTAGAGTAGTACTGCTCATGTTTGGTTATCTCAATTCCGCGCTGAATCCCTTTCTGTTTGCTTTCCGTAGCAGGCGCTTTAAAGCTGTTTATCCGAATATGTTCAGTTCGCCCAGGCCTCAGGCTCGTCCCGATGGTACTCAGGCTGTACCCTGCGGGTAATTCCCCCGGGATAACCCAGGGGTATAGGAAAAAGCCGTTACGTGTCTCGGAACTCAAATATGTCGACCGTTGTCTAGAAATTCAAGGAGTCAGAACGAGATGGCAGATAAGATGCTTGGTACGCGTCTGGGGGCTCTCTTTGAATAATAACTTAGAGTATTTTTAGTAACAAACACAGCGTGATCAAATTCTCATTAAGCTTGATTCCTTTATAATTAGTTTCAGGAATTTGCCAGAAAAGATTAATGACGAATAGTGTGGAAAGATAAATTGTTTAAGTCCTATTATAATTCTAACTGGTTGCCATTAAAGCCTTTCTTTTCACAACGTTTCAATTCAGTCAACTCGCCAGTTATATGA
Source organism: Platygyra sinensis (assembly GCA_019787425.1). NCBI lineage: Eukaryota > Metazoa > Cnidaria > Anthozoa > Scleractinia > Merulinidae > Platygyra > Platygyra sinensis. The sequence goes on along the minus strand of JAHPZR010020917.1, from coordinate 29,890 downwards.
AGTCAACCGGTTCGTCTTAAATTCTACACAAGACTGAAAAGTCAGTGCTCATTTTTCGACGATAACCCTGCATTTGTGTTCGGGCAAGAGTAGTTGGTCGTCTATCATCGCAAGGATAAAATTGACGAAAATAAAGCTCTCGCACACACGTTTAATTCACAAAACAGTCCACTTTTATACGAGTTCTTTAGGCCCGGTCCATACTACTACGGAGAAACATTTGAAAACACAGCTTTATTTGTATGGTTTGGCCCACCATTCACATTAATCCGTCACGAAACCGAAGCTTTTCGAAAACATTCTTCAAACCGGAGGAATTTGAAAACGCCGGCTGGGCGTTTTAGTGTGGACAAAAAATATTTTGAAAACAACGCAACAAATCCAAAATTCCTCCAGTGTGGACGGAAAACATTTGATGCGTTTTCAGAATGAAAATTCCTTTTCAAATTTCTCCGGCGTGCTGAAAACTGGGCTTAATTTACCCATTTTTTGAGTTTGAGATTGTTCATTAAAAGTTCAGGAGGCCATTTTTTTACTCAATGGTTAGTTTAATGAATACATTGTCAAGCTGAGAGCTTCATTTTGGTTCCCAGAGGCCACAATCCTTTGGCGCGTATCATCCAACGCATCGTCCTCTCAAAGTGTTTGCTGATGACACAAGAGTGTACAGATAGCGCTGTTTTTAAACCTCAAAACCGACCTCCGAGCTCAACCCGGTCGAGTAATGCACATGCGAGACGATGCGCATAACTCACAACTGCGACAACTCACTTTAAGTCTGCCAAGAATGCAAGGCAAACCTCGTTCCCAGGGTCTCTCATTGTTAAGATGAGAGACCCTGGGAACGAGGATGGTAAAAGAACTGGGTGCTCTTTTCGTGGAGGGCACATGTTGACGTTGTTGTTCTAGTTTTTAATTCAGTGTTCAGTTACCAAAGTACAGCCAAGGACAGATTCCGCCCGTTTTCGATCAGTGAGTTCTGCACAACCAAACTTCAAGTAAATTTTCTCTAAATACCAACTTAGCTCTAGATATTAAATAACCGCCGAGTTTTTGAAGCTAACACTTGGAGCGTTAGCACTTAGTCAAAACAAAGCAGCTTTTTTTTAAATTAGCGAAATTCGCCAATTGCCATGGGCTTGCAATACGTTAGCAGGAAAAATCACCAAGATAGCTCAGAAAGAAGATGCAATCTCCAGCACCACAACGTGAATTTGAATTGCCCTTCGTTGCGAGCTATAACAACGACTTCAATGAAAGACAACCAGTTGAGTGGAAGAGATAAATACACTGAACTGCAAGGAAGTTAAAAAACACGCTCATGAAATGTTGCATCAGTGGAATACCACATAGTTTTACTTTATTACTGCTATAATACAAGAGGGAGCCTCAAAAGCAAAGAAAATTAAACCAGTTTAACCGTAATCCAGTAAACATAAATGATAATTGTACATATTTTAATGAATGTGTTCATTGTTTGGTCTTTCTTTTTCCTTTACGAGTTTTATGCTTTTTAGTTTTAGAATCTACAATCTGTTGAGAGTAGCGTTTAATGGCGTTCCTAGAGAGAACATCTTCATCATCTCCGCTCTCGTCGTCATCTGAAAATAAAAGTTTAAGCTCGTCAACAGCAACGTAACCAACAATTGTAAACACCAGCTGACTAGAGAAATTCTGTGTCACACCACGTATCCACTCTTTCTAGAACGGGACCATTCTCACCACATGAACGTCCAATTATCTACGTATATAGGAGCGAGTATTGAAAATAAAGAGCCGCTCCAAAACCATTTGAAGTGGATAGCACCAAGTGTGGATAAATGGATAAATTCGCCGAAGCGCAGGTTTATCTGCCGTAAGAGTGACACGAATCATGCAACCACTAGGGGAGGGTTGAAACAAAAAGTGACTGGCCGATCGAATGGTATCCTATAATGCAACCACTGAATAACAGCGGGCGATTGAAAAATGGCGGAGTGCTCCCACCGTGTCTCGACAAATGACAAATTTTATCTGCAATAAAAGTCTGGACCCAGCATTGAAAAAAATGCTGGCGTTGTCGGAGTGGATAAAACAGAATAAAAATGTAATATGTAACATAGCTTATCTATCTCAATCGGTTAGACACTGGCATTTTCAACGAGCTGTACTTACTGGCAGGCATGCGCAGAGGTACCATAGAACCCATTTTCAATCTCGTACCTCGCGTCTTCGTTGGGAAGCGCGCGCCCTATATATGTGACTACCTTTTGAATACGCCAACTGCACGTACATGGACTACGTGTCCGAACTTCTAAACTCTTTTATTATCCAACTGCACTTCGCAGAGTACAAATATCGCTCAAAACGAGTACAGATATCACGCGGTATTTGTACTCCAAAGGACCGGT
>JAHPZR010020917.1:22500-25000 GCA_019787425.1 Platygyra sinensis | reverse complement strand
AGCACAGCTGCAAACAAATCCATAACATAGAATGACATCACAAAAAGCATTGCTGGGGTATCATTTGAAACGTTTATACCATGAAAAATGCAAAATAGAAGTTTCTTTGACCCAACAAATAACTTTTCTCACCGTTTTTCCTCGTCAGCAAGGCGTTGCTGAAATTCCTCCAGCATTCTCTGTCCACTGTAACAGAGAAACAAATTAAAAAAAAAAACATAACAATGCACAGAACTTAACAAATTGATGCCAGTTTTTCATGTACTTGTCTAACTCTTTTTCTTCACTGCTTACAGTAAGACTTTTTCAGAATGCTGCATCAGATGATTCAAACGCTGAAACTAAACTAACAAACTCTTCAGCATTTAGCAACAAGTGGTTAAAGTTTAGATATTTTTCAATCACTGTTGGATATGATGACTGTAGAATTATGCTCAGTCCTGACGATTAAATCTGTGAAAACAAAATGAAAACGATATAGAAAAAAGTCTCACGCTACTGTAAGCTGTACCTGGACAACTTCGCTTCTCCGGAATATTTCATCTCCTCATACTCCATTCTTAGTTTCTCCTAAAGAGTGAGTGCATATAACAACATTTTAATAAACAAACAAAGAAATAAATAAACAAATATCAGCAAGAAATTAAGTCTAAAAGAGAAATTTTTGAGGATACTGCCACATCAAAGCAAACACAAGCCTTGAAATGGTACCTTTTCTTCCTTTAGTCTCACAAGCATCTTTTCATTGTTAGTCTTGAGCTGTTCCAAGTGCTTCTGTGTTTCACCCTGCGACAGAAAACGCTGCACCACCTCCTTGATGTCAGACACCCCTGTAGTGTCCTTTATCTTGTTCATGGCCTCCTCGTATGTTGTAATCTTACGTTCTTGTTCCTCACCAGACAATACTGCTTTTTGTTCTACTACGGGACAAGAAAAGAAGTTTTGTTTGTTCGGAGGCAAGAATGCGTACATGTATCATGCATAAATGATCAAACAAGTAGATGGTAAACTGCAGAAATTCCAAAACTAATGTCTATGCATGTTACGGTTGGGGTCTGATTCATGAACTCGAGGGTTGTCCAATACTGTCAACTAGATTCTATCGGAAGGAATAGAACTTTTATTTGACCGATTCATTCTATTTGGCGAATAGAGAATTGTTTGGACAATCCGACAAGTAGAGGTTTCTACCCGACATTTGCATCTCATTAGCGACACTTAGAAATATTAACGATATTTTGGAACCCGGGTGGAAGCTTGTCTATTTGACCGATTCGTTCTATTTGGCCAATGGAGAATTGTTTGGACGATCCGACAAGTAGAGTTTCCAACCGACATTTGCATCTCATTAGCGACACTTAAAAATATTTTACGATATTCTGGGACCCGGGTTGAAGCTTGTCTATTTGACCGATTCGTTCTATTTGGCGAATAGAGAAATTTTTGGACGATCCGACAAGTAGAGTTTCTATCCGACATTTGCATCTCATTAGCGACACTTAAAAATATTTTACGATATTCTGGGACCCGGGTTGAAGCTTGTCTATTTGACCGATTCGTTCTATTTGGCGAATAGAGAAATATTTGGACGATCCGACAAGTAGAGTTTTCTATCCGACATTTGCATCTCATTAGCGACACTTAAAAATATTTTACGATATTCTGGGACCCGGGTGGAATATGGCAAGCCAAACATGACAAAAGTGGGTTGAGTTGAAAATCACCTATCGAGTCTCAGTGATCGATGTGTGAGAATGAGAAATCACTGTGCGAGATTGGAAAATCATTACGTGAGATTAGAAAATCACTGTATGAGAAATTAAAATTGCTATAACGAGAATAAAAAGATGTCATGCGAGATCATAAGTACCAATCGAGAATGAAAAACTGCCATGCGAGATTGAAGTTAACTGTTGAGAATGAAAAATCGTTGTGTGAGAAAAAGAAATCACCATTCGAGATTATCGATTGGTTTTTTTCTGAGCCCGTGATGCATAACCAGTCAGCGGAGAGTATTTTGGCGGTCAGTATAAAACATGGACTGTGGACTACGGACTACGGACTACGGACTACGGACTGGGTATAAAACACGGACTTAGGTATAAAACGCGGACTAAGCATTAATTAGGGACTGGGTATAAAACACGGACTTAGGTATAAAACGCGGACTAAGCATTAATTAGGGACTGGGTATAAAACACGGACTGGGTATAAAACGCGGACCGAGCATTACGGACTCGGTATAAAACACGAAGAAAGCTTCTACATTGAATAAATCTCGCACGAACGTTTTCATAAATAGAAGCTATCTGTATAAATTATAGAAGTCTCATTTCCCGAAAGTTCCCGCTCATACAGGTTTAACCATGCTCAAGAGAAAATGATAGGATTTTCTCTTGCCATACTCGATTGCCCAAACAGAAATAGAAGACACTGAAATTCACAAAATTGACGAGCTGAATGAATTTTCGAATGATTGAAGCCATGATTAAATGTTTTG
>JAHPZR010020917.1:0-17500 GCA_019787425.1 Platygyra sinensis | reverse complement strand
TTAGCGTAACAAGCCAATTTCAAAAGACTCTCACGACAAATGTTATTTGGGTACTAAGACATGCTGTTTGACCATACTATGAAACCTGTTGAATAATTTTACAATTTAGTTGTACAATATTTGATGCCCAGCTGTAATTTGCAGCACTGACAATGTATGTATCTTTCAATGATTCATGATAGTTTTATTCAGCACCTGTGCCTCAGCTGATTCCCCGGCATCTGTGTTGGACACTTCTTCAGCATCTGTGACCAACTGATTGTACTCCGTTTGCAAAAGTTCCAGTTTCTTCTGACGAGTGTTTTTCTGGTGTCTCAAAGCATTCAGCCTCTTGACTGCTTCGCACACTTGCTGATCCAGTTTGATGATAGCAGCCTGTAACAGACATGTTGTAAATTAAGAATAATAATACCACGACAAACTAGCCTAAAAAAATTCAGTGCAGATCTATTACAGGCTTTTATAATCATCTTATAGATGAGAAAAAAAGAAGGAAACCTCTGCTCATAACTGCTTGACTTCCCACTGTGCATGCAAACCAGTGAAGCATTTTCTTCATCATGTAAGTGAAATGCTTAAGTTCCTATTATTAGTCTCTGTCATCTGATTCAACTGCACATGTGAAATTGCTAGATTGCTGACTTATTATTTATTAATTCTTTTTTTTAAATCGATAACAGAAATTTCACGGAGTTCTACAAAGATTAAATACAATATCGAGTGTTGGAAGTTGAGTTTGCAAGAGTATAATTTTTCTATACCTTTCCTGACATGCCTCTCATTGCACAGTGTCTTTGTGGATCTCTTTCTTTGAACGCATCATCAATTACTTGCTCATCTCCCTAAAGACAAAGATAACATTTTTCTTAAAAAAATGGCAAATGGTATATATGTTTTAGCAGTAACTTAAGGGGATCCAGGGGATAATATTTTTTATAGGAGTGGAGGAGGAGATGGAAGATACAGTGTAAACCTCATCTCCCTTGCTTGGGATTCAAATCCTTAGTAATCTCAATAACTCTTCCCAAAATAGGGAATGTATCTATATTCAAAGGTGGAGGGTTGAAGGTGTTTTATTTCTTCCTCCCCCAAAAGGAGTTTGTTTCCTGGGTGAGGTTGGGAGGGACTCCCATATAGGAAGGACAGGGTGCTTTTTCTACTTATTATGGCTTATTAGAAAAAAAAGATTTTGGTATCTCTTAGGTTGTTCCGTCCCAACAGGTCCACAGCAGTAGCTTTTGCAGTACCTTTTCAGGTATTGAGCCAAACAAATACATGTATGACCGACTGAGGATCAAGTGTTCTTTCAGAATTGGTACCTCTGACAGGTGACAAAATTTCAAGCCTTGCATGCAAAGCTGGATCTTCGTACCACTTAGGGATTATTTTCAAAATTTTTGACAGAATTGGCACCTCTGACAGGTGCAAAAATTTCAAGCCTTGCATGCAAAGCAGGATCTTGGTACCTAGGGATTATTTTCAAAATTTTTGACGAGCACCATTGTTGCCCCTTTTCTATGGGAGTCCTTTCCCCCCCCCTCCCCCCCAGAGGTTGCTTTGTCTGTTTTTGCTGGACCATAGCCTGGGGTAGGGTTGAGGAGGTTTTAATTCTCCCTCACCCATAGGAAGGCTGTTTACTTTTTTGGTTTGTAGAGGGTCGTACTGGGAGGGGGGGAGGGGGAAGTCTCAGGCATGGTTCACGAAGAATAGCGACACGCACAGATGACGTCACGAAAATTTACCCCCTGATGCGACTCAGACAAACAAACCATTCCATGGGCTTCTTCTTTGAGAGCGACGTATGGAACAACACTGCTAGTGAACTCTTCAGCGCGATACTCTGCGCTTAATTTCACAATTCAATTGCCTCTCTAGCTCAAAATGTTGGAGAAAACCCACGACATGTACTGTGGAATAATAAAAATACGAAGCTTGAAGGAGGGCGGCAAAACATGATGGGCTTCTCATGTATGAAGGCTGTTTACCAACACACTCCTTGCCTTCATGGCAGAGAAAAATATTACTATTGTGCCCGACATTCAGGTGTATCACCCACAAGAAAGTCGGCTAGCCAGCTAGAGAAATATGTGATACAGAAATAACCATAGATCCGATCGGATTCGTTGCATTGCCGTGATGAAACTGGCCTGCTCCGTCTTCGCAAGTAAAAAAACAGTTTTAGCTTGCGCTATTTAGTACACGTATCGTGCCAAACATAGCTATGATGTCTGCTCACGGTCACAGATTTGTTTATGTGGTTGGATAAATGGCTCTATTAAAATCATAGCCCTCCAAATTGCCACACAGTACACCAAATTCTGCTCTGAATTTGGAATTGTCTCAGAGATAATAATTATGTACATGTCCTCCGGTTCTGTCGTATTAGTTTGAGCGGACAGCTCGGGTGGTTGAGTTTGGGAATTTCTGGCAATAAGTCAACAGATAAGTCTTCTCTTCAAGACCAGGAGAAACAACAGATAAGTTTCTTCGTAATACGTTTTACTGTGAAGTATTTTCACGTTGATTGGCTATTCGCAACCGCCGAGCTAAAACTTCAATCTCTACTTCCGATTCCTGCAGGTTTTGGGATCTCGTCTGCCTGTCACTGCGGCTTTGTAAGACCCTCGTTCAATTTGTGACATTTATCCTGTTTTCTGGACATCTCGGAATTTATTTTACATTACCCATAGCGGCAGTGTTCGCTTTTTAACATTATTTAAGCTATCCAAAAACCTCGACCACCAATCTTTTTTTTTTGCCTGATTTTCTGGTCGAGAAGTCAACGCACTCATACAAAACCTTCTATCGGACTGTAATTCTTGTCTGAGTCATGTGGGGGGTCTCTGGTGATGTAATCTATTTTTAGAAACTGTGCGCATCGCCATTAGATTGAAAAAATAGAGGATCGCGGATCATGGATACAAAAATTGATTTTTCCCGAATAATGAAAATAAGCAAGTAAGATACTCTTTTTAATGACCTGTTCTTACACTAAAAACAGTGTTTAAAGAAAGCCAAATTGCAAATGGCTAATTCAAGGCTCCGTATTGCAGGTGGCATATTAAAGTCACTCTCGATTAAGGCCACTCTAACCATTCAGAGGACTTAAGTCTCAAAATCATGTAGAAAAGAGCAGTAAAATCACAAATAGTGGTGAATAATTCAGGCTCTTCACGGTTCATGCAAAACCTTCTGCTCATGAGTCATGAAGAATAGTTTCCTAAATTCATGTTTCACGGAAAATGAAATCTGCTTATCAGAGTTAATTAAGTTACATGATTGTGAAGTATATATGAAATAACTCATATTTGAACTGCAGTTGTAGATGAAAGTGAAGAATGATCATTGCAGTATATTGTCCAATTTAAGCAATTGGAAAGAAGACGCCTGAAAAAAAAACAAACAAACAAACAAAAAAAAAACTCATTTGGAAGAGCATCGCACCGGTATTGTGGAGGAATCCCGTTGAAGCCCTGATTTTCTTTCAGGCTTCTTCTCTCCAATTGCTTAAATTGGAAAATTTACTGCGATGATCATTCTTCACTTTTAAGTTACATGAATCATTCTCTGACTTTTAAATAGCAAATACCATTTATTTAGCATTTGTGGATTTATAACAGTAAACACTCATCTCTACAATTATTATTGTGCAAATGAAGATAAAGAAATCATGGCAATCGAGTTACCCCATGCAGCAAGCGTGCACAACAATGTGTGTAGTATAGTACATACCATTTTCATTAGCTAATAACAGCACTAAACCTTATCACAAAATAAACCTATGCAAAAGATGTACATTTTCACTTACAAATTCTCACTGTTTCTACGTGATGCATGCCATTCCCATTAAGTTCTTACTTACCGCCTTTTTCTTTGCCAAATCGGAACGCAGACGCTTATTTTTCTCTCTCAGTTTGGCGATTGTATCTTTGTTCTTTTTCATAGTCCATTGCGAACTTTCGTAGTAAGCTTTCCTGTCCCCATCTGTTTAGATTTAAGATCAGCAGCGCGAACTAAATGAGCTAGCTTTCATTTGAAGTATAACAAAACTCAGTCAAGAATAATGTATTTCGATCTTTCATCACCTTTGGTAAACGATCACGAAAAGCAATTAGCTGTACAGAAGCTGAATTTGGGCAGCTTATGGCCATGTGCAAAACAGTCCAGCAAATTCATCAATTCAAAAGTGGACTTAACCTTGATATCCCTACAGGATATCATGGTTTTCGCCTGAAAATGTAGTCGGTCAACGCTTACCTAAAAGGGCAAGCTTCTTTTTGAGCTCTTCGATCTCTTCTGTGATGGGAACTGCTCCCTCTGACATATTTTCCGCTCTCTGGATGAAACTTCAAACCGATGAAAACTTCCAACAAAACCAAATGTACACCTATCACCAGTTCAGTTTGTTTCGAGACAATTCTTCTCTTGAACCCGTTGTCAAGACAACCGTACAAAATAGCGCGCCTGTATTAACAGGGCTAATGACTGACCAGTTATGAACGCAGTCTCAAATTTTCTCAGCCAATCAAAAAGCGGTATTCGATACCGCGCAAATTTACAAAATGGCGGAAAAGACGGCAAACATTCAAGTAAACACGGCTAATGCTGAAGATAGCGTTTTGAATTCTTTGAAAGCAAGAAATGAACCTCTTACTTCAGCTGAAATATTGGAGATGTCCTCGTTTCCTTCCCAACAGATAGAGAAAGCATTACAGCGTTTAGAAAGCCAGCAAATAATGTAAGCTTTCACTCTCTGGGGGCGCAGCTGAACTATCAAAGCTTATTTTTTTCGAGTTTAAAAGTTAAGTTTAATTAAAAAGCTCAAGTTTCTTATTTTGATCAATCCTTTTTACAGATGCAGCCACTTCACTGCTAAAGAAGACACCAGGGTTTATTCCCTGAGCGCCAAGGATAGTGATACGAAATGTATATTGGAAACGCAAAATGCTACAAAACTGAACACAACATTAACACCTGGGCCTTTCAGGAAACGAGCTTTGATCTCAAGGTAAATGTTAGCAGTTTATAAGCTTAATTAGATGACAGCTTTTGTTATAATTATGTATCAATCAAATAGAGACATCAACCTCCTCTTACCCTGGCATTAATTGACAATTTCTTGTCCCACGAGAGGCGGAAATTTACCATAAGGGATTGGGTTTACCTCGGTGTAAAAACCTGTGAAGCTTTTCTTTGTTTTGTAGCTTGTGTTAGGGGTAGGGTCTAATATGTTGACTTCTTTGTTTTCTTTGTTTTACATCACTGGTGAGTATCACAAGTTTTTACACCGAGGATGAGCCAAGGGATTGGCATTGGGTGATGCGAGCTTTTGAAACCTTCTGGGAAGGGTAGGGAGAATTTGCCTCAAAATTATAGTCAAGCTCGGAAAGGAGTCCTCAAGAGACAACCGCGTTCTTTACTGTCGTGGCTGCATTTGATGATAAATAAAAAGTTTTGCACATTAAAAGTTAATCACCAATGGTAGCTAGATGATTTTGGAGTGTACTTACTTACTTACTTACTTACTTACTTGCAACACTGACTCATTTACTCCTTGATATTTTTACAGGAGCAGCTCCAAATTGAGACAACCTTTTAAGTCACCTGTAAGTTAATCACTTTGTCAGGTTGTAGGAATCCTATCTCGTTTTGCTTGGTCAGCTACTTATATTGCAATTAAATCTGATTACACGATCTGCTTAGCCTAGGGGTGGCGGGGTAGAGGGGATGATCCCATGTAAAAAGGACAGGGGTGCTCAACAGAAATTCTGAACAGGACCCATAAGAGATACCAAGATCCTGTTTTGTGGGTGTGGCTTGAAATATTGTCCACCCCTGAGAGGTATCATCTCTAAAACAACTCATTATCTTCAGCATATTTGTTCAGTTCAGTACCCTAAAAGACAATGCAAAAGCTTCTGCCGTGGGGCTTTTGAGGCTGAACATCACAAGAGGTGCCAAAACCACTTTAATTTATAACCCCTAAAGCTATGGTGGGCACCCATGCTTTTTATACCCAAATCCCCATAAGGATGCTTGACTGCTTAATATAGTGACAACAGGCATATGACCATAATATAGACCTCTTGTGGAGAAAAATATTCCTGTGTCAAATCAGATGAGGAAAGAGAGATCATTAGGTAGGACTGTACAAGGCTTAAAAAACACCTAAAAAATTTCAAGACCCCTTTCAAGACAGAATTTAATTGATTGTACTCAACTTTTAAGCTTCAATCAAGACAACAGAGTACAGTGGTTGAAGACAAAGGTTCACTTTTAGAAGAGATTGATGGTTTAAACACAAAGTTAGAGATCCTAAACAACGACATCGCAGAACTCAGTAAAGAGTAAGTAGTTGACTCTTATTACAGTTTCTAAATTGTCAACTGACAATATTTTAGTTTAAAGTTGAACTGCATTTAAGAGTGTCTATTGAATCCAGATTTTTATAACCATGTGACCAGGTACAGTGAAGAAGAGCTTCAGCAGCACATACAGAAGCTTCATGAATACAATGAGATCAAGGATGTGGGCCAGCTTCTCATTGGCAAATTGGGTAATTTAAAATAAACATGATTCATACTTGTGAGAAAATAGACGTCATTTTGAATAAAATAATAATTATTAAAACTAATAAAAAAAAATCTTTCAGTGATCATCACGCTTGATACTAGAATATTGAACGTGACCATTCGCTGTCATGGGGATGATGAAATGTTATTTGTCAACAATTTTTCAATGCAATATTATTGCACTGGGTGCATAGGGCATGATCAGTGCAGAAAGTTAACTGTTTGACCTTTGCATGCATAACAGGTTTATGTTGGGGGAATGTCTGCTCAGTACCACACTGTCAAAAACAAGTTTTGCAATTTTTATATTTTGTGTTTATTCATAGCTGAGTTAAATGGCACTACAACAAGAGCTATGTATCAAGAATTTGGATTAGATCTTGAAGACTAAATCACCACGAGGTACTGCAATAATTTCATTTGGAGACTGAGTTGCTATTTGTAAATGCTTGCACTCTTTCAGTTTGAATTGAAAGTCTATGAAAATTTGTTAGGCTATTCCAATTCATTTCTGTTGTACAAAAAGTTCTAATGATATAAAGTCATAAACAGTGTAACAAGTCTGTGTCAGACTCTCAGTTAGAAATTTAAGCATATTTGTGCCTTACTTGTTAACATGTTACATGTTTCTACCTACTTGGAAATATTGAACTTTACAAAAAGAAAGTACTTTAATAGAAATTAAATAGGTCAATTATATTAGTCTTATGACTTTGTCAGTCATGAAAATGGTGTTCACACTAAATGCAAGTTTGTGTAAAAACTTTTTTTTTCCACCAAGGCTTTAAGCCATTTCTTCCTCTGCACACAGTGATTTTCTGGAACTATTCCTTTACAGCACAATAGGCTTGTGGAGTCCCCACTCCGGATGAATGGTAAAATGCCGTCCATAGGCCTTGTGAGGCTGTGTGAACATAGAACTCTTGTTTATGGCAGCATCACTGGGTACCTTGTAGACTGGAAGGTGGTGCCATGTCTGGAACTGCTGTCGTACATGCACTGGAAGACGCTGCCTGGCTTTCTGGTAGTAGGACTGTTTGGTGATGTCTGGAGCCCTCTTGGGATTGTACAGCAGTTTACTGCGAGATGCAACAGTGTCCTCCCTGTGGAATACCAAGTAAGAGGCACAGTATGGAAGAATCTAGTTTCATTTTTGGTATGAAATAATTTAATGAGTCATTGAGAGTTACCAGTGACTGTAGTTAACTAACAGTGTTATCTAGGAGCGAAATGTATTTGATACTAGGGATTGAAACATTATGGTTTTACGATGTAGTAAACCATGGTACAAGCATTATAATATTTTGTGTAAAGATCTCCCTGTGGCTTACATCATTTATTTGGAAATATAGGGGACAACAACTTTGCTACCAAAGGGTAGATCAACATATAGGGATTCAAGGTCTAATGTTAAAGTACCTTGCAAGTGCCTCTAGAGTTTCCTCAATTCTGCCACTGTCACAGATGTCACAATTACCCTCTGAGTAGTCATGGTTTAATTTGAGTGTACCCATCTTGTCCGCCTTTACTCCAGACAGAGTGCTAAAGAACTTTAGTGCCAACTCATGCTCTTAAACAAAAATTCAATATGAACAATTTGAGCATCAGCTTTAAAAATAACTGTTAAAGTTGATTCTCAATGTGTTAATTCTAAAGCAATTTAAAAAGTTTAGGTCGACACTTTGCCTGAGCAAATCAGTCGAGAATGAATCTATGACTTATAAAACAGCGAATTTATAAGGTAGTGATAATTTGTATTGGTTACCATGAGGTCAATTTAATTGGATATTTTGCTCTAAACCCATAGTGGTACAAATTACATTAAGTAGCTGTGTTCTAATAACAGTTACCGGCAACCAGAGGCTGATTGTAGTGAAATGCTATGACTAATGTCTGACAGTGAACAGGCCAAAAAAAGAGCTGCCCCAAGATAAATGAGTTTTAACTGCAGCAATAATAATTATTAATATTTATATGGCAGCAAGGCCATTAACATGTATGAATACTATGCACATGTGTATGCTTCATGTTCTGAAGGTGTTGTTCCTACAACTTGTAGTAGTGGCTTATGTGATTATAATAACTTGCATCTCTAAAGTCCTCTATGGTAGTTGCAACATTGCAATAGTTATGATTTAGTGTGATCGTCCGGGTGAGGGTAGTTCTGAAAAGAACTGTTGTCGGTGGCTATAGTTATGTTGAAAAATGAATAATAGAAAACAGAATATCAAAGGATTAAGCATTCATTTGGGGTAAATTATATTAACCTTTGTCAGTGGCTGTTTTCAACCATTTATCCACTGCTTCCAGTGACTGGGGATGAATTGTCTTTTTGATGGACTGGAATAAAGAGAAGAGAAAAGGGGCTTTTAAGATAGAACATTGATCAAATTAGGAAATCAACAAGTGTATTTAGCAGTATTATAAAAGACCTACATGTGGTGATCAATAAATGCAGTGGTAAACTTGCGCTTGTATCTTCAGCACGGCCTAATATTATTATAGATGCATGGTGTAAACCATATTGGGAGCAACTTTTATTGTAAGATTAACTAACACTAGGAAAATCTCATCCCTGGCTTATATTAGTGACACCCTGGTAGTGGAATGTTTATAACACTTCAACATTACAATGTGCACTAGATCTTTACTCTTTGGTTCTCTGAATTACAACTGCGCAAAACACAGTAGTAAGAACACTAGTAATTATTGCAACATTAACTATTTCTTGTAAATGAGTTCACCACTTGCCAGACCACAAATCTCTCTGTGAGTGGAGGTCAAGCCGAAACCACCACCAAGTGCAGTGGCTGAATTATAATGAATTATTTTGAAACATTCTTTTTTATGGGAGTGATCCTACCACATACCTTTTCAAGGGCAACCTTTTTTGCCTCTTCTCTATCTTGCAAAGTGCTCTTATCTATGTAAGGGAAGGTATTTCATTAGGCTCACATTGCATGAGGTTGACTGAAGAATATTGTATTCAGCAAAAAACTATAGTCAATTATTATTACTTTTTGCCAGCTTACCTTGTCCATTTTGGTTTCCCACATGTACAGCAGGCAATGAAGTCTATACATTATGATAAAGTGAGTAAACAGATCAGATTAAATATCATTGTAAGATGGGTAACTCAATACTGACATCCTATTGAAAAGGAAGCTTAAATTTACATTTGCCTTAAATTTGCCTAAGGGGCAATAGTTAGTCCGAACAGGATAAAGGCTGAGATGGGTAAGAAAAGTACCTACAGCTGTATGGTGTACTAGTCTTATATTGTATGAGATTAGATTGCCACCCAGGAGTTCTAGAGAATTAAAAAAACATGATCACTTACTTGAACCAGTGGTGTAAGGTGCCTCTGCAAGGGACTTTTTCTCACAGAGTTAGCAGCTGACTCCAACCTTGGTACTAAATTGTATGCCAAACAACATCCTTGTTAGTATTTACAACACTATTACTCCAATCTAAATTTGTAACAAAAGTACAATAATATTCAAAACTTTACAAGTCTTTGACTTACAGTCATCTTTTTCCCTTGAGAGTGGCTTCATCTGTGCACTGCCTAGGGATCGTTTACTGAGTACAGACATTCTGGACCCTAACTTCCCTCTCTCTGCATCACATCTACCTGTGATTAATTTAAAACAATAATATTTAATTACCCTGATAGAATCTTTCAAGACTAACATAACAACAAAGAAATTATTCAAAATAATTCACTAAATGTGTATATACATTGTGCAAATAGCTGACATTCTCCATACATGTACGTGAGTTACAGAAATGTTAGCAAAAAGACCTTCACTCTGTGTGTTCTCTCAATGATAGTTTGCCACCATAGGTCACAAAACAAAAAAAAACAAATTTTGCAAGAAAGATCGGCTTTGAAAAAGATGCGACTGCACCATCCTCATCTGATGAAGGGTAAATATATTTAAGATACCAGTATCACCTAACCTGGTGATAGTGGCTGATTAGCTCCATTCTGTTGAATCAGTCGTGGTGGAACATTCCATCCCATGAAACTCTGAAAATGAGATAGCTTTTGCTAATTATCAGCAAGTTACATTGTATAATCCTGATAGAATATATAGTTCAACTTCACCAGGTTGTCTGCCTTTCCCCCTCTAACTGTCCCTGAGTCTCTAGGGATGCCCCTCCTACTCCACTCATACAGGTGGACCCGGCTGATTCGAACTCGGTTATTTTGACTCCCCAGTTTTTTTTTTGACTCGAAACCATTTCCTTGGATTTGCCCTTCAGTCATTTACTATCAGCTATTCCGAACTCCTGCTATTTCAAACAATTTTTTGTTTCCCCTGCAAGTTTGTATTGATGGGGTTCAACTGTATGTATTGACACAATTTCACAAAACTTGATTTCAAATTGAGGCAACCTGCGCCTTTTAAAAAATGAAAACCTGCAATATTAAAAAATGTCAAACTTCATCTAGCTCATTGGCTACCAGGATTTTAATTAACATTGGCAGATTTGTAACTCCAATGGAAGCCATTTCTAGTTATTACAGTCATATATAAGGGTCATTTACTTTTGCAGTTGAACCTCCTGTGAGCGACCACCCAAAATGTTAAGCCTAGCTAGGTGGTTGCTTACGAGAGCTTAGACTGCATTGGGTCAAAATTTTGCATCAGTAGTATATGTTAACTGCAGACACTTTATTCCATGTTTTAAAATTAATGTTTTATTCATGTAAAAATAAATTTTAAAAAAAATTACTTCCCATTTGCAATATTTCCTTTGCAATATTTCAGTCTCTTGTACTACCCAGGAATGTGATAATGTAACAGTTACAATGTCAACTTATTATCCAATTCACACTCTTATCTTTCAAGGGTCACTTATGGGGAGGTTAAAAACAAAAGAAAATTTCAAACTTTTAATTAAGGTTGCAGTTGCTTACGAGAGGTGGTCGCTTACAAGAGGTTCCAAATAAAGTGATATGATTGGGAAAGGTTTAGTATTTTGGAAAACTGGTCGCCGAGGAGACGTGATTGCTTCTGGAGGCTCCACTGTTTTAGAGGTCTGAAAAGGGGCTTTTATTTTTTGGCTCAGATCTGATATAGGGTTTAAAAAATCACAGATTTTGGTGTGAAATAGGGCAAGGGTTTTGATGACCCCTACCAAACACTTTTGGGGGTACCCTCTAGTGGTAGCGGAATAGTTGAAGGGCTCCCCAGATTCACTCTGTCACCCTGCGAGCAGCCTCTTATCCTTTTTCAGCTGCACAAAGTATATGTATCGTAATAAAGGCTCTGTTAGTAGGTTGTCACTCTACATGCTATCTATGTATACTGATACTGTATGTACTGACTTACAGAACTCGTTCTATTTATACTAATAAAATTGTCATACTGTAAAACTTAAATACTAGTATGAATGCGATGTGATTTATGCATACCCACAAATGTGACCCTCGCGTTGGTGACCCGTGAATTTTCGCTGTAAACAAATCAGGACAAAAGCTTATATTTTTTGGCCTAGACACCGTGTGCTGCGTGACAATTTAAGTCAAAGAGACCTCAATTATTGCAATACACGATTACTAAGTTATTTAACAACATACCGGTACTGAAGCCCCGCTAGCCGCTGAGCCAATTCTTTGATCTCTCACGTCCTTCAGTGTGGCTTTTGTACCAACATTTGTAGTGCCGTATGGGGTTCCAGGCGGAAAAACTCGGGAAGATTCTTGTTTGTACTTGATTTTGATCGATCTTAGAAACCCAGCCGGTAGGCTGTCCGTTCTGGAGTCACCGATTAAATCTATGAGATCCATAACTCACAATTCTCAAGGTTTGTTTTACAATTCTTCGGTCCACTTGCACTCCATTTTGTCGCGTTCGATAGAACCTTGACAACCAGCCTCGTTTTCGTTTCATGTCGAAAGGTGTCAAAAGTTCGCTGGAATGGACTTCAACGGTGGACTGTGAGTGAAATATGACGAGCAGTGGCTGAACAACTTTTTTTCTGTACTTGTATAAGGTAGCGAGGAGTTACCTTGTAGAGAAAAAAAAACAAAACGACCGTTATAAAACTAATCAAATGTATTCAATAGGCGATTTTGGGAGGAGTGTTGTCCATTGCTGCTACTGCCCAAGTGATATGGGTTTACGCATGAGTAAGGTACTGGCCAGACCGTGGGTTGGTGCTAGAGTGTGTCACTTGCTTTTATTGTTGTTTTACAACTAAAATAGCAGTGTATGAGATGAGCTGTCGACAACTAAACGATATATTTTTACTTATGGACAACTACTTGATAACATTTGGTAGTCGATAACAAATAATTGTTGACAACTAAGTGTCTGGACTGTATTGGTTTTAAGATGCATTTTCTTGCCATCCCGGAGCGAAAAAGGAGAGGGCTTAGGAGAGGGTGGGAAGCTGTGAAGGGTTGGATTGTTAGCGTCTTTTGTTGGGGAAAAAGGCGTTACTTAGCAACACGATACTTTGTCTACGTATGTTGCTAATGGCTTATACGCTAGTGAAAACCAGTCCTTACAACGTTAAAGCACTAGCGCATGATTTCGCATTCCTCGTCTGTTCCTTTTTTCGGGTGGTTGAAGTGCTATCTTCAGTTTTACTAAGACAAATTCCATGAGCTCAAGAGAGACTGGAACCGGCTGATGTGCCAAAGAGTAGGGTTTTGTACATTATGCTTTTATTTCCGCACTAAAATGCTCCACCTTAATGCTTCATTTTTTCCACTAAAATGCTCGGTTTCCTACAAAAATGTCACTAAAATGCTCGGTTAATAGGCTTTTGTACATTATGCTTTTATTTCCCCACTAAAATGCTCCATTTTTTCCACTAAAATGCTCGGTTTCCCACAAAAATGTCACTAAATGCTCGGTTAATGCTCATACATGGGGTTTTAATTTTTCAGAATTTTAACGTCTCAACACAATTAACAGTTCAAAGTGCTTAACAAAAACGTATACTTAACATAAAAAGTTAACAACAACGTATGTAAAAGTTTAATACACTAAAAGATAAATTTCTGAATGATCTGTTGCTCTGTTAATCCCTTGTCCCCTTTCGATGACACTTGGGTGAACAGGTTAAGTTAAGGGTGCGTTTCTTTAAGAAAATCCAAGATTGGATTTTTAAATCCGAAAAAAATCTGAAAATGGATTTTGCATTTCTTTACTAAACGGATCAATCCAAGATCTTTCGGATCATGGCATGTCAAAGGAACCGAAGAATCCACTTCAGAGTGGATTCTTCGGTTCCTTTGAGGCACTATGATCCAAGAGATCTTGGATTGATCTGTCTAGTAAAGAAACGCAAAATCCGTTTCCGGATTCTTTTGGATTTAATTTTAAATCCAATCTTGGATTTTCTTAAAGAAACGCACCCTAAGTGTTCATTTTCTCGTAAAAAATAACGATTTAATGATTTTTTCTATATTCTGTGGCCGGGGAAAAAATGTTAATTTTCTGGGAAAATGTCACTAAAATGCTCGAATAATGCTCATTGCTTTTGCCTCACTAAAATGCTCGAAAAAATGCTAGCATAATGTACAAAAGCCTACCAAAGAGTCTCCCGTGAAGGGAAGAGTGCAATCCCACGACGGGAATACGATTCTAGTGCATAACCACATCAGTGGCCAGAGATGGTACTCTCTTTCATTGTCTTTGTCGAGCTCAAATTCAGTGGACATCAGAAATACGGTAGTCTTTACCGGCTGTCTTTGAGGCGGGAGGAAAATAGCAGTACTCCAGAAAGAAACTCTTTGAGTGCAAGCTAGGCAGGTACCAACATTAAAAACAACCCACATTTGCATCTTCTTCATTACAATCTCGACGAGTGAGCTTTCATTCTAATTAGACGCAACCCGGGGATGCAAACTGTCGTCCCTCTTTCCAACTCACTACTAAGACTACTAAACGAGAACACTGAGAACAAAGTGCTGTGCACTGGAAATCGTTTTCTTTTTGCTGTGTATGGTAGATGTATGCCATCGTTGCAAGACGAATAGAGGTTCACCTAAGAGTTACTCCAGCCCGGCACTGAGTCTGACTTTTTGGTTTTAGCTTTTTTGCTTCTTGTTGACATAGTGCGTAGTTACTAACTTCGAAGAGGAGCCGGGAGATTGAACTGCAGTAGAGCTCGATGAGATTGCGACAGGCTGGAATGTTGAAAACAGGAATACTATTGAGATCCATTGATTATCAATGAGTCAAGAATAAATATGCTTTTAACCGCTGAGATTTGAAAGACGGACTCGTATGAGACAACGAATGGTATCGCTGAAAAGGAACTATCTCAATTAGCCGAACCTTTTACATTCCAAATGTTGGTAAATAAAGACTGTATTCGCCACATAGATTAATTAATCCAAAGCAGGTGGGTAACGAACGTTAATGAATTCACGCAATAGTTTGTTAGCTGGGGGAAGCTGAATGTTCAAATCGACTGTACGACTGTTTCACGATTACGTCTAACTTTTCAGTTTCCAGTGAAACCAAATCCGAGTAAACGTTTACTGGACAATCTTCAGGCAACTTTACTGAAAGCTGTCGACGCAGCTGTTCGCCTCACAGCTTAGCTACACCCCTCAAACTTTTAAAACATTAAAATGCTTTTCATTCAATTTTACAGTTTTTACTTGCATTTTTTTTAACAGGAGAAAGTTACTACGAAATCAGTAGTCCGAGTGCGAGTAACTTAAGGCTGAATCGCCGAATACGCTTGCATTGGTCAACTGGTGACAAGATCTTTCTTGAATAGAAAACGTGTCAGGCTTTCCACCGCTCTCGTGTCTGGTCTACCCTCCCCAGCCCTCCCAGCCCTCCCCAGCCCTCCCCAGCCCTCCCCAGCCCTCCCCAGCCCTCCCCAGCCCTCCCCAGCCCTCCCCAGCCCTCTCCAGCCCTCCCCAGCCCTCCCCAGTCCTCCCCAGTCCTCCTCAGTTCTCCTCAGCCCTCCCCAGCCCTGCCCAGCCCTCCCCAGCCCTCCCCAGTCCTCCCCAGTCCTCCCCAGTCCTCCCCGAGAAGAGGGAGCAGCGCGGGCTCCTCTCCCGAACAGCGGCTGCTAATTGAGCCAAAGTCCAAATCAACTTAATAAATATCCCTTCAGCTCCCTAGGGATATGGTTGGCGGAAGTGACAGGAAAGACCACAATAACCTTTGACTTAACGTGGGATGACGAAACCAAAACCACTCGTTCTAGCAAGTTGTGTGCGAATGAAATGGTGTTACAAGTCGTTTGATGGACATTCGGCTAAATGTGGTGAATAACAAGAAAAAAAGAGCAGCTGAAGTTGTACACAACGCAAATTACGAAACCAAAATGCACCCCCACCAGGAGTCTTTATTTTCTGGCCAGTGAGACTGCTCAGTATAAACCGGGTTAAAAGCCTATTTGTTTTATTATACAGCTTTAATATACAGGCTATAACATACCAAAAGCCTTGAGTAAAGGGAAACAAAACAAGACCATTTAGTGCGGTAAGACGAGAACTTAAGTTTCGTTGCGTTACAACACTCGGTTATACTTTTCTTACATAGGCTATATAGGTATGTGCCGCCGCAAGGGGTATGGTTTTTCAGTCGTTTTGGTCATAATATGGTTTTCACGTCACGCAAGTAAGCTTGATATCATGCAAGTGATAAATAAAACTGATCGCTTACCATTCAATAAATTGAGTCAGGAAATTGAAATATCGTAGAAGAGTAATAAATAAACAACGCGCCGAAGTTTCGTTGATGTATGATATTCCGAACTCGAGTTATTCAACAATGGGTATCACTGAAAATTATCGCGGTTCAGTATGGAGACGCCATGTTGGAGCCCCTTTGTGGGACTCCAACATGGCTACCGGAAACCAGTGGTAACATCTGGAGTCTACTTTGGCTCTCTCAAAACGTTTCTTCTCTCTGATAAACTTGAAAAAAAATCGCATAGGCACTTCTCTCAACATATTGGTTACTCAGAACTCGAAAACATAAGGCGAATCGATATTTTCGTGCACGTATTTAAACATGTTACCTAGAAACAATGCCGATGTCACGCATTGTGGAAAAACTCAGTGTGCTATTTTCAAAACAAAGCAGTCTACTGAGCTGAAGACAGGCTAGCAGATATTTGTTTAAAAATGACTTTTACCTAAGGAAGATGAAAACTCAAAAATTTAATTTAATTTTTTTCTGACTTCATGTGAAAACCAGGAATTGCAAAGATCGGGAAATCACGTGTTATACCAATGTCAAGGAACTTTGCACTGGCCTTTGATGGCCTTTGCAGCCCGCTTTGAAGACCTTTGAACATAGGCGGGTCTCGGTTCCCTGTTTTACCCAAGCCGGTTTAGCATAAATGTTGTATGCAGCCGTAATGGAGATGTAAAAAGTTTTGTGTTGTTGAAAGCTGCAGAATTTTCTGGCGGAATATCTTTATATCCGCTTCGTGCGTTGCTGCCAGCGACTTTATTTTACTGAGTGTCCAGACATGGCTTTTTTCTCTTCATGTCATCTGAGACACGTACTACAAAGGTTATTCAAGGTCGCAATGTGTTCATGTGATCTGTGTGTATATATAAGACATATCAGCTCGTTTCCCAATCTAACTGTCGCAGACTGAGCTGGCTTGAGCTACTGGTGTTGGAGAGAACAAAACGATTACCTGGTTAGCAAACCTCAAGGACTCTACAAAGAAAGGATACAGCCTTTATTAACAACGTTGCTAGTAAGTCAAAGTTTTCTTTTGCCGAATGTTTATTTTTTGCGTGGTTATTTACACTAGCTGTGGCGCACTGATTGCTTGCTTTTGTATTTCCTGGACACTGGAGGAGAGTGCGTCATAAATTATCATTGACTCTTCAGTAATCCTTTCTGTATATCGACGGTTTTCGGACCAACTCCAGAATGCAGGGCCACTTTTAACCAATTTACCCAAATGAGCCGGCCGTT
>JAHPZR010020916.1:0-12806 GCA_019787425.1 Platygyra sinensis | reverse complement strand
GTGTGTTTTTCAAGGTAGAGAATTTCTTTAATTTCGCGCTGTGAATGAATAAAATCCGCTCGCCGGCTAGTTGTACGCGTAAACTTTTGTGTTTGTTCTATAGAGTTCTGTAAGAACACTGTTTACTCCGGTATCGAGCTGTTAATTTGTGAGTTTGCCAAACAATGCTTAATCATAACCAAAACCTGTTTTTGATAGTTTCTTGTTGTTTCTGCTCGTTGGCTAGTCTGCAAAAGTTTTTGTCTGACGCGTACGAGTAGTTCATTTGCATAGTGCAGCGCGTGCACTTTCAAGTCCGAGTCGGTGTTTTCAGATTGTCAAGCAAAATCGTGAAAAAGATTTGTTTCGTCGTCTTTTGTGCTGAGATACTACAACAATTTTCACTAACGTTCGCCAAAAGACTACTAACATCATGTGTGTTTCTTTCTTTCTTTCGCTGCGAAAATAAAATAGACAAGGAGTTTTAACTCAATCGAAATCTTTATTCGAGTTTTGATTACAAGCGTCATCGTAACTTTTCTGATTATTTCTGCTGTTTTCACATATTTTCAGCTAAGCTTTTAATATGTTCTCAAACATTAATCAACCTTAAACATTAGAGATATTATATGAGTTCGATATACGTTTCACACCAAAGTGCGAAGTCCAATTTGTCATGTTTTACTAGCTGTGCAAAACACGCATCGGCGGGCGCTCTTACTCATCGACAACAGACAATTTATTGGATTTACACAAACAAAACTAGGCAGCATCTACGAACATAAACCTATTGTCACTTATTGGGCCTAAACGCTGCTATATCCAACTAGTTCTTTTTTCTTCTGTGTTATGGAAAAGCTGTTAATCTTCTTCATATGTGAAATTTAGATTGGAGTAATGTGAAGTTGTCGTAAAAGGAGCAGCGTAACTCAACTTGGTCAGAGATAAAAAGCGGGACATACCTAAATTAGGCACCGTCTTCACTCAGACTGGAGCAACTTACGGCGGAAATACTTAATCAAAATTCCAACAGCCATGAAGGCGTTGAGTGATGGGCCAAAAGGATCCAAAAGCATAAACGATTTCGGGAATTTCGGACGCCATTTCCCCTGCGCGACATCCGTGAAAATCCTCGCAGCAATGTGCGCGCGTGTGCCGCAGGCGATGGCGCAATTTGTTCTAAAAATAGAAAAATTGTCCCATATCATGGCGCCAAACCCCAATACTAGAAATGGCGCGCGCTTACGGTCTCCGTCCCCGATTATGGCTCCTGTTACTGGTCAATTCTGCAACCACTGACGTTCTTGTTGTCAGAGAAAGAGCTGCGCTCATGGTAATTGACTTACTGGCTAATACATTTTCGGATTGGGTAAACACTTTTGAATCGGTTGCAGACGGCGGCATACTTTGGGTAAAATTTGCCATAATATTCTCTGATGCTCAAAACAGTGAGAACAAAAAGTGAGTTTGCAAGTTAGTAAATAACTAGAAGGATTCTGCAGTACTTCATTTACATTACCCATAACTGGCCAACCCTCTTGGCGTTTTTCAGATTTCATTTCAAACGGAAAGTTTAGTAGTCAGCTAGTCACTTTCGATATGCATACTTACACGACATGTAAGATGTTGAAGATGTGGCACTACAGGGGCAATGACATACAGAGGAGCTCAAAGAGGAAGAGGCACTAGTTGTACTGCTTGTTGTGGTCGTTAAGATGTAGACTGAGAATAAAGACCTCTGGTCAGAAGTGTTAGATGAACTAATTGCAGCACTCGTTGTTGATATAGCAGCGAAGTACGTTGTGGTCTCTTTGAGGTAGGATTGCAAGGACAAATACACATAGGGTGGCGTCAGTCATACGAAAGATAAAGTACCTTTGATGCTCGAAACGGATTGTCAATGATTATATCAATTTTAACTAACTTTCTTAACACCGGCTTGCTACCGATTAAATAACACGTATTTTATAAATTATTGCTTAGTATTTTAAGGAAGGAGACTTATGCAAAGAAAGTTATTGACTCACTCATAAAAGACGAAGCGTTCTGAGCCAGGAACGAAGGGAAACTTGACGAGAAAAAACCACTCTGACTGGACACTTCTGTAATTGTTGACGTTCTTGTCGTCAAAGATAGAGCTGTTATTGGTGTTGGTGAGACACCGGCTGATATATTGTCTGATTGGCTAGACTCACTGGGTCCGTATGATGTGGACTCTGCTGAAGACGGTGGCATACTTCGGGTAACAGTGGACGTGATATTGCGAGGTGCTGGAAAATTTTAAAACAAAATCTGCATTAGGTTTTTGAACGAAAAGCTAAAAGACCCTCCATTTTAGAAATATTACACGTATAAAAAGTGAAACCTTGAAATGAACATTTTCCATACTCGTTACATACTTATTGTTAGCGGCCCGATACATCTCATCTCTCCCTTTCTAGCTCCCAGGTAAATTCTCCCGTATATAAACAAGTGTTTTCAACCGTATGAACTATATACCGTCAGAAAAATATGTTCTCTATTTTTCTTTAAAATGCATATGTATATGAACCTAGCTCTAGTCTTTTTAGCTCTTTTTTATATGGATGTTCTTAGATTTCTTATATTGTTTCTTTGACTTTTACATACTTCATCGTTTATTTTGTTTTTATTCATGTCTTTATTTTACGCAGGACACATGTTGATAGCAGTTTTTATAATTATTATTATCTCTCTGGCAATCTCCGTGTCCTCTAGGGTCGCGAGATGCATGATGTCTCTGATTTTGCTCCAATGTCCTCCTGCAGATCAAGGCATCCTTCGCTGTAAAGCAGTCCTGTATCCGGCTCCTCTGCGGCTGACGAGGCAGATGTTGTCAAGACATCTGGTTCTTGCTGAGGTGTGGGGTCGTTCACATACTGTTTCACATGGCTTGTGTTTCTGGAACATTGCTTCCTGTTGGACTATCTATCATGAGACTGTTTCCGTTCTTGCTGACAACCTTGAAGGAGGTCAGATTAAAAGCTGTAGTGAGTTTATTAGCCTTGTCTTGTTGGACTAGGACTTCATCACCTATTTAGCCACTGGAGTGACTGGCCCTGCGTTGTGTGTCTGCATAGTCTTTGTTTTGGCTATCTGTTTAGCATCGTGATTATGTACTTCATGGTCATAAACATGGTCGATCCTTAAATCAGGGATCTTCCCTCTAACTTTACGGTTAAACAGTAGCTCGGCTGCACTCCTTCCTGTCGTACAGTGGGGGACGCTTCTGTAGGAAGTAAGATACTCCCTTAAGGTAGTACGAACGAGTCAGGGGTTAAAAAACAACTTACCTTCATTTTCAATTCAATTAATCTTCAGACATATCTATGAACAATCCCAAATTTTGGAGCTTATCTGTGCTCTGGTTTTGGAGTAATAACTGGTTGAATGCCGTTGTCAAGGGTGGCATATCCGACCGCCATATTGGATTTGCAGCCGCATACAATTGCACAGCGGAGTCAATTCGCATGCGCTTTTGGGTATTCTCGGCGTGGAGTACACGAGACACGCGAGTATAATGCGCACTAAGAGGTGCGCATTGTGGTTGCTGACATTATGCTTCGCAGTGTCATTGTTATTGTCGTTGCTAGGGAGCCTTCCATTGTTTTGTCTCAGCGACGCGAAACACGCTTAAAAGTCGTCATTTTTCCACGAATCTTTCACGAAATTAGTGTCCCATAAAGCAATGCAACGTCTGAGAGAGCAAGTAAACATGGCGGACTAGATTTGACCGAACGAGCTGATCAAAAGAGGAAAAATTGGACGGATTTTTAGCATACGGGAATCGAAAATAAAGTGATTTCTGAGAGCTTTGATTGAAAGCAACTGAAATTTTGCAGAGTTAACAAACATAAATGGGGCTATGTTCCCCGACTTAGCCGCCATGAATAGGCTAGTTTCGAATTGTGCAGAAACAAAAGAACAGAGTCGAAGTTCAGGGGAATCATTAGCATTTTGTATTGTTCAAAACAAAGGAAAATGCAAATTATTCCCCTGAACCTCGACTCTGTTCTTTTGTTGCTGCACAATTCGAAACTAGCCTATTGTTGCTTCCGATCGATAATACAGTATGTTACCTGACTGGTGTAGAGGTAAAGTCTACATACGAGCCAAGTGGCCCATCAGGCCGGAGCTTATCCCGGTTTCCTTAGCATGAAGCGACTGAGAGTATTTCTACTCCCCCCTGGATGGGATGCTAGTCCATCGCAGGGTTACCCCCAGCATTAAATTCGCCGGTACCCATTTATACACCTGGGTGGAGAAGGGCTCTGTGAGAGTAAAGTGTCTTGCCCAAGAACACAACACAATGTCCCCGGCCAGGGCTCGAACCCTGACCACTCGATCCGGAGACGAGCGCACTAACCATGAGGCCACCGCGCCTCCCACGACTGGTGTAGAGGGGTTTACTTATCTCTCGTATGATTGAGATTTGGGCGGCGGCTAAGTCGGACAAGAATCTTTTATTTGTAATTTTTAAATATTGTGAAGCAGAAAGGTTTTAAAAGAAAAACTAGGGAGATACGTATAAATTACTGATTTTAAGTGACATTTTTAGGTGTTAATTTTCACACCTTTTTGGCGGGAAATTGAATTTTTTGACTTCAAATTCGTATTCAGCGGTAAAAATAACGCTATGTTATGTTATCAGGTATTCACAAAAAGTTGATTAAACCTTCAAATACGGGCCAATTTTGGACCCATCTGACCCGTTCGTACTACCTTAACTCTGGTTGTCATGGTTTATTTTCTGCCTGAGCAATCTGCAGTCGGTTTAGTTATGACCGATTCTGCCTCTCCACCTCCACATTGGCTTGGGCCCATTTGGCGGTAATTTTTTTGCTCCAAGATTGGGGACTTTAGGCAAATCGTTGTTTCGGCTGGCGCTGACTGTTCAGCTGCCGGAAGAAAAGTTCCCCCCAAAGTGAGAAACTGCCCATATACGTCGGTCGCCTACAGCCGCATTCTCGCTACCAGAGGCCACTTTCCTTCAGTTTGGTCAGCACCAAGAATCGTGACATCTGGGAGGGTCCAATTTTCGGAGCATGGGCAGAGTAATTTGTTTGTATTCTCGGGCAATCTCGTTCCCAGAGTCTTCGTTCCCCTTGACCAGCGGTCGGAAAACGAGAGCTCTGGGAGTAACCGTTTCAGGCATGCGCCATAGATGCAGACTGCGCAGTGAAACCGGATGGGCAGAATTCGGTTATTTCCTTTGTTAATTCAAAATGGTTGCTCCCAGAGCTCTCGTTTTCCGACCGCTGGTCAAGGGGAACTAAAACTCTGGGAACGAGATTGATTCTCAGGCAATCAGACTTGACTAGGAGCATGCACAAAGTGACAGGAAGTCCGTGAATTGAGGATTTCCGGTGCTAAACCTTCCCAGCGGTCGCGATACTTGGTGCTGACCAAAAGGAATGCAGCTTCTGGATAATAATAATAATAATAATAATAATAATAATGATAATAATAATAATAATAATAATAATAATAACAATAATAATAATAATAAAGTGTGAGTGTGTATGCCGAATTATGTTCGGCCGGTGGACTGGTGCATTGCAGTAGAAAAACAAGGAGCAACCCTTGGTGGACAGATTACCGTTTTGCAAAAAAATTCATCCTTTCACTTGCCAATATAATTTTAAAAGACAACTGAAGTTTACTCAGAAAAGTGTAGGCCGTGAAAAGGTGACTTTTCCTGAGACCATAAGAATGTTGAAACGAATAAGTTGTGTCTTTCACTGAGAATCGAGCGGGGGTTGGTAAAGTTATTCGAGCACGAATTACAAAAACGTTTTAAAAAATGTTTATCGAGAAAGTATGGCTATGATTTTGATTCTATCTGCAGCACTTTTTTTTCTCGAGAAGGTCGCCTTTGTTTTGTGTGTTGAACCAAGTTAAACGCTGTTGAAAAGATTTGCGCGTGGAACATAGTTGCAAATCTTTTGCAATAGATAAGTTCCGCTCGGCAAATTACGAATATGGATTCGCGAATACTAAAGAAAAAAGATATTGAGAGTTGTTTTTTAAGATTATATTGGTATATTTTGAAATGAGATAGGTACAGGTCTGGGCGAAACGCTTCATGGATGGAACCAGGTGCCATAATCAGGGACGGAGACCGTAAGCGCGCGCCATTTCTAGTATTGGGGTTGGCCCCATGATATGGGACAATTTTTCTATTTTTAGAACAAATTGCGCCATCGCCTGCGGCACACGCGCGTGCATTGCAGCGAGGATTTTCACGGTCGTCGCGCAGGGGAAGTGGCGTCCGAAATATGCTTTTAGCCCACAGCTCAACGCATTTATGGCTGTTGGAATTTTGCTTAAGTATTTTTGCCGTGAGTTGCTCCAGTTTGAGTGAAAACAGTGACGAATTTAGGTATGTCCCGCATTACATCGCTGATCAAGTTGAGTTCCTCTGCTCCTTTTACAAGATCGAACTTCACATTATGATTACTCCAATCTAAATTTCACATATGAAGAAGATTAACAGCTTTACCAAAACACAGAAAACAAAACTAGTTGGATATGTTTGGATATAGCAGCGTTTACGCCCAATAAGTGACAATAGGTTTATGTCCGTTCATGCTGCTTAGTTTTGTTTGTGTAAGAGCGCCCGCCGATGCGTGTTTTGCCCAGCTAGTAAAACATAACAAATTGGACTTCGCACTTTGGTGTGAAAAAGTACATCGAAGTCATATAATATCTCTAGTTTTTGAATATGTTTAAGGTTGATTAATGTTTAAGAACATATTAAGACGGAATCCGCCAGACGTTGGAGTAACAAGTGGACAAAAATCTTGTACCAAGATTATTTACATTGTATTGCAAACTTCTGTAGGGCTCTTTTAATTATCTTCTCAAAACAATTCATTTCTAGCAACACCAAACGTCGAAAACGAATGTTGAAGTTCGTATGAAACGCTTAAAAGTTTTGGTGAAATGAAATTGATGATGGAATTTTGCCTGTGTTTCCACAAAATCACTGAACTTTGAAATTTATTTTCTCTCGTTCCCGTGGGAAATTATTTTTCGGAGTTATTTCAGGCAATTATTTATGTATTTAGCTTTTAAAAAATGTAAAAATGACTGTAAAATATTTAAAATTACTCTGGTACAGATTTTTGTCCACTAAAACCTGAAATTGCTCCATCTTCTATCGGATTTCGTCTTAAAACCTTTGCTGAAAATATGTAAATACAGTAGAAATAATCAGAAACGTCGTTAATTCTCTACTTGCACAAATCCCATAATACACCTCTTTTACCCCCAAAAAATTTGCATAGGCACTGTTTTAGATTACTCTTGGGACATGTTCATGTCCCAGGAGAAATTGCAAACAATGAGCATGCAAACTTTGGGGGGGGGGGGGGGGGGGGGTTAAAGAGGTGCATTATTTTATTGTGCAAGTAGTGAATCAACTCGAAGATTTCGATTGAGTCAAAACTCATTGTCTACTTTATTTTAGTAGTGTAAATTTTCACTATGTGAAAGAAACACACGGCACATGATGTTAGTAGCCTTTTGGCGAACGTTGGTGAAAATTCTTGTAGTATCTCAGCACAAAAGACAAGGAAACAAATCTTTTTCACAATAGCAAAGATATTTGTTTACAAACATTGTTTTTGTTATTTAAATGTTGAACGTTAAACAAAAGAACTCCTTGTTTCACCAGCCAATAGTTCTCTGGTTGGCATATTAATAACAATAGGTGACGTCACTGATTTCTTTGCTATTAGTTCACAATCTGAAAACACCGACTCGGACTTGCGGAAAGTGCACCCGCTGCACTATGCAAATGAACTACTCGTGCGCGTCAGACTTGCCTTTCAAAAACTTTTGCAAACTCGCCAAACGAGCAGAAACAATAAGAAACTATCAAAAACAGGTTTTGGTTATGATTAAGCATTGTTTGGCAAACTCACAAATTAACTCGATACCGGAGTAAACAGTTTTCCTACAGAACTTTTCTCTACAAAACAAACACAAAAGTTTACGCGTACAACTAGCCGGCGAGCGGATTTTGTTCATTCACAGCGCGAAATTGAAGAAATTCTCGACACTGAAAAACACACCTTTTCCATTAAATCAGAGCATAAAAGTACATAGAAGAGCCCTGGTTCTTCTTCTCTGCCTTATTCCCTGCCATCGCTGTGAAAAATCGGCAAGAGAATCTCGCAACTCTCGCCATTTCATCACACAACGTGACAACATCCACGCGAGAGCCCAATACACGTGCGTGGATCAGCGCGGATATATGACGTCAGGATGGCGCAATTTGTTCTAAAAATAGAAAAATTGTCCCATATCATGGGTCCGCGCGCATCCCAAGACTTACGGTCTCCGTCCCTGATTATGGCTCCTGATGGAACTCGTTATGGGCGAAACCCTCGGCTTCCGGCATCGGAAGTAACAAGATTAAATGGGATCACTTTGATATTTTAGCCACTGGACAGTCTGATGTACATTGTAAAATTAAAGAAGCCTTGCTGATTCGTGATTTGAAACCAGCGCTTAATGAAAATATTGGCAGTGAGAAACTTCTTCTCTACATTCAGCCATTTATATTTTTCCAGCAGACTTAACTAGGTCTGTTTATTTTCTTTTCATTGTCATTACTTTCCTTATTTGGTATTAGTCTTCGCGTTTAAATTTAATTGTAGTTTAGGTAACCGTTACTTCTGAAGATGTATGTTGGAGCATACGAAACGTCAAGTTCATAAATGAAAGTTTTTACAACATGCATTGTCTCGTTATGTTTATAACCGCAGTTTGTTTGCTATTTTTACTCAAGTTGAAATGGCCGAGGAATAAGAACATAATACTAAACTGGAAAACGTGATGTCAAATGTCAAAACATAATTCAGCAGCAAACAGGACGTATTCAGAAATTCGAGAATATCATGTGAAAATAGTAAACATGATGACAAAAAAATAAAACATAATTCAGCGGCTTTAAAGAACAAAATTCGAAAATTGAAAAGAGAATTTTCAATGTAATAACATAATTTAGCAGCACTGCCGAATATAATTCAAGGCTAGTACATAACAGAAATTTCGTCCGAATATTGACCCTTATAACGCTTCATAGGTTGTCTCTCATAAGCTTGTAAATCAGAATCATGAAGTTTTTGCAAAGGTATCACTTAACCGAAATAAGGATTTATGTCTGCGTAGATTTAATAGTGCACAATACGGGTAACGTTCCTTAAAGTACTTTTGACCATATATATGGTCTAGATTAGATTGCAAAACTAACAAACCTACCCTACAATCCTTTAAGTCCAATATACCGCGCATTAATCTAGTAGACCTTATTTGTAGCTGTTAGAATTCTTAGAACTATTTTAGCACACGGCTGTACATTTTAGTCGGGATAACTTTTAACTTTTAAATTCTAACTTTCAACAAATTTTAGATTTTAAATTTACTTGATAATACTATATAAAAACAAGTTCAGTTAATTATTTGTTTACTATTATTTTAGTGTCCCCAATTAGGGCTATTTAAGCTAAAGACATCGACACTGAAATAAAGTTGTTATATATATGTTATGTTATGTTTTGGAATGGCGACTGAAGTGAGTCACGTGAAATATTCGTGTTCAATACGAAGTTGTTTTTCTTCGGTTAAGTTTGCTTTGAGGGTTTAGTGAAGATGTTTTGTATCTGCATAACAATACGATGCTATTTTGCTCAGTTTTCGAGTATTGATATAGTTGTGTTGTTTTAGAAGTTTAAGCATTTAAACTGTGGTTAATGAGCCCTGTAGTCTGCATCATAGCTGTCATCTAAAGTTGTTAATAGTTTGTTATCTTTCCCATTTTAGCCATTGTGCAATAGCCTTAGGTCAATGTCCAAAGTAAAGTATTCGTTTACCACATGGGTAATCATACGACAAAGCTCCCAGTATTTTTCCACCATGCTCTCATGTGATTTTGGCATGCTATAGCCGCTCCCAACTCCTTCAACCCCCAGTTAATAATCCCATTGTCTTCTGACCCTGTCTCAGTTGTAAACTATTATTCAAGCTACCACAGTTTCCGGATTGATGCAGCTACTACCGCAGCCGCGGCAGGTGTGCCTTCGTGGCTTATCAAGGTATTGGGCCGCTGGAGCTGGGACTGTCATGAACGTTACATCAGAACTCCTCAAAAAACACTATTAGATGTCCCTAAGAAATTAGCCATGGATATCTCTAATGTTGTAATTTAGGTCTACTATAAGATCTGGATGGACCCTTTCAGCCCTATTATCAACATGCAAATTCTCTACACTAGCTTTCCCCATTTCTGAACACTAATCGCTTGAAACTTTCGCTTCCCAACAGGCCATTTTCACTGTCATGGAACCATTCTTATTTTTTCTCCTTTACTGACTGCAATGTAGCATACTAATTATTTTCATGCCGCTTACACCACAGAGCTGAAAGGGTCAATCATTTAAGTTAACTACACTATCTATTGATTTATAACCTAGTGAAGCAAGGCAGTATCAGTCATTATAACCCATGCTTCGGTTCTTGTATCTCATTGCGGATGGGAAACCTCCTACTACTATGGAGGTCTGCTTTATTTTTCTTTACTGTGGGGTGACTGTGTTCACCCCATCCCCCTCTCAGGCTAACAGTGGGCTCACACAATTGTGGCAGGGAAGTCCAACCTAGGCTGCACTTTGCCCCACAGTAAGTGCTATTACCACCCTTGGTAATAGGTCCGGATCTCACCAGGATGGTGCCATCGTACCATCTGACCTATTGTCCTCCCAAAAGGGCACCCCTCTTCTGGTCCATCTTATGTTACCCCTAACATAGGTTCCCCTAGAGACGCTGCTACTCTAGGAGAGATAGGCTCTGCCTTCCCGGTCACCCATGGTTTGCCACTATAATCAGTGCTTTGTTTCTGTTTTCCTGCATCTACCCAGCAAAAAGGAGGGAGGTACAACGTTGTTACCCATATTAATTTTCTTCTAGTGTGGCCGAAGAGCCAATTACCCTCGGTGGTACGGTTAGATCTGCCCCTCCCCCTATGGGGGTGTGGCTGTAACATATTAATCTGTACAGCAGCAGTGTCTCATTAACACTCGCTTGATATTCTTTGACATATTTGTCTGTAAAATTGTATATTTCATCCATCAAAATGTTATCATTGTCCAAATTGTTTGGCATTGGCTTTCGCTGAAAAACAATCTGTTCGTCCAAGCAAGGCTAATAATATAATGGCCATCGTCCTTTGAGCGAAGCCATTTGGCTGTAAGAAACTAAATAAAAGAGATTTTAAACTCATTTTAGTTGATTTGTGGGGGTGAACTGCGCTAGGACCTAAAATTTTGAAAAATCTATAAGACAGAGTTTGAGCTATTTTCAAATTAGGCAAAATTTCCCATTTTCTTTGTTTGCGAAAAATGTGTCTCACAGATTTTTATTTTAGTTAGCATAAATGTTTAATCAGAGCCAATTTTCACTTGCGGAAATTTTGAGGTAAGGTCATAGGATAGATCTTGAGAGAAACGTCATTAAAGCTAGTAGTGCCCAGTCTATCATTACGTTCAATTTGACTATTTATTGACGTTCAAATTTTGGACTCGGACTTAAGCAAACAGTAATTCGAGAAGGCAAAAACAATCTGGTACATTTTGCAAAAGGTTTAAAGAAGGGCTTTTAAACTCCATCAAAACTGTAATGAACAATAAGAAAAAAATCTCAGCTACAGTTAAGAATAACCTGAACACAAGCGACCATCTCCAGCAAATCCTTCCTTGCAAGTACAGTTATGTCCGCCAACAGTGTTAGTGCAGTTTGCATTTACGTCACAACCATGGTTTCCTTTCTTGCATTCATTGATATCTACAACAGAAACAGGAATAGGTTAACGTATGAATGCAAGTGAAATTAAGTGATATGTGAAAATTCTCTCAAAATTGCACTCGCTGAAAGGCTGGTGCAAATTAAAATTCTCAAGTATAACGAGTAGCAGGTAAATACAGTTTTCAGATGATTGATCATTTATCGTGTGACCATAGTTAAGGTGGCTGAACACAGTTTTTGATACCTCTGTTTCGTTTACCTTTGCTTCTAAAACCCTTGATCCTTTGGTCGCCAAAAATGGCAGCGAGCAAGTTAACAACACAAACTTCAACTTTTTGATAATTAAACTGTCGTATGTGCCGTTGCCATGGCAACATGATTAATTATAAACAGGCGTTTAAAATCGGTTTTGTTTATTTGCAGAAAATCTAGTCATTAGATTTTCTTTATAATTTGCATGCAACAAGCTTGTAACGATACTCACATGTTAGCGCTATTTTAATAATAATTTAACAAACAGATCTTTAATTATCCTTCGTTGAAGGTTCACTGGGATATCTTAAATTTCCTTTGTTAAATTTTAATTTTTTTGATTCCTCCAGTTACTTATTTCCTAAAGTATTTTCGCTCTAAATTTCGTGAAATTCTAATGAGTGGTTCTCGAGAAATAGGCGTATCTCCGAAAGTCAATTTTTCACTCAATCGCAATTTTTTCGACTTACTACGCATGCGCTGCATTTAACTGGGTTCCTTCGGGAACAAAGAAAAGCTGAAAATTGCTGGGTTCTTTGCATCGTTACCTTTTCTAACGTATCTTTGTAATGAAAGACTAAAGCCATCAATACACTGCTTTCAATTATAGAGAAAAATAACGCACATAGTGCGAGTGTTGAGTAAATAAAATGATCGCTCTATTGACGGCTTGTTTGTTTTTTGAAATCCTTGTGCACGTGCTGAATTGCATCAGCAAAAGCGCGCGCGAAAACTGTGTTCGGCCACCT
>JAHPZR010020913.1:27500-29489 GCA_019787425.1 Platygyra sinensis | reverse complement strand
CCTCGCGGGGGAAATAATACGCCCAGAATAACGTTGGCTTATCCCCAAAAAGCGTTGTGCGCTATTTGTGGATCTAAAAACAAATTGTATCTTGTGCCGAAAATGTTAGATGACCCTGATTCCAGGAGATTGTTAGAATAAGAATTTGGTTTTAAACTTTCAAGACTCTGGTGCGTTTTCAGAGAATAGTAGAGAACCTTTGACCGTTTTCCCATTCGAACGCCAGCGGCCAAAGAGAGAATGTGTTTTTTAAACCATTCAGATACAAAGCCATTAAGCTTGGACTCATGACAAACATTGAACCACCAGGCTACCTTTGCTACCACCGAGGCTCCTTTGGTACCTTCCGTGAGCAGCTGTAGGCTCCAATGGATAGTGGTCGTTATCTCTTCGGTAGAAAATTAGTCATCCCACTAACAGATAAATCCACAGATTCGTTTGTAAATTATGTCATGAAAGCACAGCAAAGAACGTAGCTAATATGTAACATTCCACCGGACGTATCAAGCGTGAACCAGCATCCTCAAACAAAACAAACAAAAAACGAACAAACAACACAAACAGAACCTCTAACGAGGCATCCTTGAAAGCGAATACTCTCTCGTATAGAAACTTACAAGCATTATAAACTTCGTGAGTGTTAACATACAACTCAATCTTGATTGTTCGTTATTTAGCTGGACATCAAGTTGAATCGAAAGCTTGCTTTCATTGTTTGATTCAAGCGCGGTAAAGGTGGGCAATCGTTAAGCGAACTTTCGCCCAGTCTTTCATTAAACCAGAGGTTTTACTCTGGCTTAGGTGGTAACTACCTCTTGCATTATTACTTTACGCTTAAACTCTAGTTTATTCAGGGAAAAGCAGTTTTAAAATCACTGGCCCCCTGGCTAAACAGCCACATGTAGTTATGTTTTCCTTCTGGCAAATAGCAAAAAAAATAAAAGTACTTGTAATGGCGCGGCGAAAGCTTGTTTAGCGTCCTATTTTTCAAGAAGGGAAACAGAGCTGATTTTGAAAAAGATAAAAACGACCGTATATTTATGGTAAGAGCCACGGAGGAAAGCGGCATCGTAAGTTAAATTCAAACGAGGAGACATGCTCGTCGTATTTTTTAACTCCTGGCTCATCAGGTGTTTAGAAATGTGATCCAAACACTTCAAAAAGCATAATGGCGGGCGATAATCCAAGAAAAGAGGAATAGTGTTACACTAAGATAAATTACTTCAGCTGCGACCTGAAGCATGATAACGAAAAACAAAAACCAAAACAAACCCAAGAACAATAATAACAACGACAGCAACAACACCCTACTAATAACATCAAAGCAAAAAGTACAGGGGGGTGGGCCGGGAGCAATTTTCACAAATTTAGCCAGTCGGTTAGCAAAACACATGACCACACTCCTATCCATTTGGCACAAAAACGGAGTGACCCTCCTACTAGAATAAAGGTTGAAAAATACACATGGCACCCACCCCCTATAAGACGCGGACATCCTATTGCGTTGCAGACTCCGACAAAATCCACCTGTTTTGGTGTATGAAATTGTGCGTGTCTATTACGCTTGTTAGATTTATATTACTTAACAATAAATACCAAAATCATGCAAAAATAATATTGTTTCTCACATATACACTTGCAACTTTAATTCACGACTGTTTGACAAACTCTAAAGCAAAAAATGACCTTATTACTTTTTCACACTTAGGCCTCAAGGCACGTTAGAGCAATGGATACCATCTAGAAAACGGCTGTAGTGAGTACCTGGCGGGAGTAATATAGCCAGACAACTCCCAGATCTTTGCTGCATTTGTCCCGTACCCTGGCGGGAACAAAATAGTCGTGAAAGAAAACACAAAAAAACTTATCATAGCAAACTCCTCCGGTCTGCTGCCTTAGTAGCTTGATTAAAATTATATCACCACTGTTTGTGTTATATTTTTAATCATGTAGACACAAGTGGCCATATGGTGTGGTGCTTCTTGACTA
>JAHPZR010020913.1:12500-17500 GCA_019787425.1 Platygyra sinensis | reverse complement strand
CCCTACAAGTATTATCAAATTTGCTTTGAAAATAGTCTATTTTGGGAGCTTTCTTGTATGGAAGCTGTTCTTCAAGCGGAATATTCCGAAGAACTGATCAGTTAAGTTGACGGGTAGCATATGGAAAAGTTAGTACCGGATGTCAGGAAAGGTCCTGCCAATTTTCGCTGGTTTACGACGCCTACAAGTACTATCGAAATGCGGTTTTCTGAAAGCACTCCTCAACCTCTGCAAATTTGCCAGTCGGAGACCGTTCGGAAGAATGGTTGACTGATTTTGAAACTCCCGCGAGAATTAAAACAGACCCAATATTGAATAATTATCTCACACAAACAATGGAAAACAGTGCTCGCTCAGGCGTAAGACCCGTTCAAGCAGAAATGTCATTTATTTTTATTTTCCCCAGCGTTGTACGAATAGAAAAGACCTGTGTTGTCTTTTGAGTCCTTGATCAACGTAGAGACTACAACCGATCGAGTAAAAGACTGTGTCTAATAAACTGCTTTGACCGGTCGAGTAAAAGAGAACAACGATAAAATAGAAGCAAGTCTTTCGCGCACCGCACCAATTTACTTTACACGTAAAGCGGTTTGATCGCCAGCCGCCGATTCATTGACGAGAGCAGTCGGAAATCCGAAAGCCAAATCTATGCAATATTATTCCGCGCATCGAAAAACTGGGCACTGCAAGTACATGTCGCGAAAGACAATAGCATTCTGGGCGATGAACTTGCAGACCGTGAGTTGATGTTCGAGTGTGTCACTTGCTTTTGTTTGTTACATGTAACTCCTTTCAGTTCCAAAGGACAAAAACTTTTCGAGCCGTATTTGAAAAAATACACTTGGCCT
The DNA here is from genome assembly GCA_019787425.1 of Platygyra sinensis. Classification (NCBI taxonomy): domain Eukaryota; kingdom Metazoa; phylum Cnidaria; class Anthozoa; order Scleractinia; family Merulinidae; genus Platygyra; species Platygyra sinensis. The sequence goes on along the minus strand of JAHPZR010020913.1, from coordinate 16,652 downwards.
GTGTATAATAGAGATTACAATTTATGTATTGTAAAATCTGTACAAAAGCTAACAGATTGAGCAAGGTGTCGCAAGGCAGAAATATCTAAAATACTGCACTCGGTTGACATACTGGTAGTCAAGAACACTACACCATATGGCAAACTTGTGTCTACATGATTAAAAATATAACACAAACAGTGGTGATATAATTTTAATCAAGCTACTAAGGCAGAAGACCGGAGAGTTGCTATGATATTGTGTCTACCTGCTATTTGTCCCCAAGGGTACGGGACACAACAGTGCACAAAGATCTGGGAGTTGTCTGGCTATATTACTCCCCGGGACTCACTACAGCCGTTTTCTAGATGGATCATTGCTCTACGTGCCTTGAGGCTAAGTGTGAAAAGTAAAAGGTCATGTTTTCTTAGAGTTTGTAAACAGTCGTGAATTAAAGTTGCAAGTGTAATGGAGAACAATATTATTTTTGCATGATTTTGTATTATTGTTAAGAAATAAATCTAAAAAGGAAATAAAAATCACAATTTCATACACAAAATGTGATTTTGTCGGAGTATGCAACCAAAGATGTCGCGTCTTATAGGGGGTGGGTCATGTGATTTTCAACCTTTATTTAGGGGAGGGTCACTCAGTTTTGTGCCAAATGGAAGGAGTGGGTCATGTGTTTTCTAACCACGAAATTTTGAAATGCTCCGGCCCACCCCCCTGTACTTTTTGACCAGTCCCTTATTGCTATTGTTATTTTTGTGTTATTGTTGTTATTGATGTTGTTGTTGCTGTTGTTGTTATTATTGTTATTGGTTTTGTTTTGGTTTTTTGTTTTCGTTATCATGATTCAGGTCCAGCTGAAGTAATTTATCTTAGTGTAAACTATACTCTTTTCTTGGATTATTGCCGCCATTATGCTTTTTTAAGTGTTTGATCACATTTCTAAACACCGAGTGCAGAGTTAAAAATACGACGAGCATGTCCCTCGTTTGAATTTAACTTACGATGCCCTTTCTCCGTGGCTCTTACCATAAATATACGGTTTTTACTTTTTCAAAATCAGCTCTGTTTCCCTTCTTGAAAAATATGGACGCTAAACAAGCTTTCGCCCCATTACAATTACTTTTTTTTTCATTTGCCGAAGGAAAACATAACTACATGTAGCTGTTTGCCAGGGGGCCATTGATTTTAAAACTGTTTTCCCAAATAGAGTAAAGCGTAAATTAATAATGCAAGAGGAGTTACCCTTAAGCCACTATAACCTGTGGTTAATGAAAGACTGGGCGAAAGTCGCATAAGTATTGCCCACCTTACCGTGCGCGAATCAAACAATGATAGCAAGCTTTAGATTCAACTGATGTCCAGCTAAATAACGAACAATAAAGATTGAGTTGTATGTTAACGCAGAAGTTTATAATGCTTGTAGTTCATACGAGAAGTATTGATTTCAATGATCCTCGTTAGAGGTCTGTTTGTTTGTTTGTTTGTTTGTTTGTTCGTTTATTTGTTTGTTTGTTTGAGCTGGTCACCTTGTATCTCCGTGTGAATGTTACATATTAGCACGTGTGCTTTTCATGACATAATTTACAAACAATCTGTGACTTATCTTTTAGTGATATGCAGTTTTCTACGAAAGATAACGACCATGACCGTTGGGCCTACAGCTGCTCACAAAGGTACAAAGGAGCCTGGTGGTACAAAAGAGACTGGTGGTACAATACTTGTCATCACTCCAATCTTAATGGCTTGTATCTTAATGGTTCACATTCTTCTTATGCCGATGGCGTCGAATGGGAAACGTTCAAAGGTTTCTACTATTCTCTGAAACGCACCGAGATGAAAGTTAAAACCAAATTCTAAATCTCTGGAATCAGGGTCATCTAACATTTCGGCACAAGAACAATTGTTTTTAGATCCACAATAGCGCACAACCTTTTTGGGGATAGCAAACGTTAGTCTGGTTTATTATTTCACGAGGGTATCTAGTATTTATAACTCTAGAAGACTGTTGCACTTTTTTTGTGTGCATAATTTATCAGATTAATTCAGAATACGTAACGTATTGTTAATATTTAAGGCATGCCATTTTCTGGAGACAGAGGTCTGCATGTGTACTCCAGAAGTCTCGGAGTCTGTCTTCCGATCTGATCAGTGACTTCATTGCAGCTGCAAGCTTTGCAATATGATGCTCCTTAGGTCATCTTCTGCATCGCTCATACTGACCTCTAGACATGCCGAGGGAAACTTTCTTTCTTCGCTCACTATTTCTTGTTGTCGTGTCTTCCTTTGCACGTGTTGCTAATCCATTTTTCATTAACATATTTAGGGCGCGTTCGTTTGGGATCAATCCGTAATAAGAATGATTGGAATAATGCGAGTAAGCGTTTGTTTGGGAGCTATTCTCATTCCGTATCGGAATACCTGGATTTCTATTCCGGCTATTCTGCTCCCAGGAGCAGAATAGCCGTAATATATTCCTGAATATCCCAAACGAACGCGCCCTCAGCTACATCCTGGGTGGGCTTATGAGTATGGTATGTTGTCCGGTGGGGTCTCCCCTCAAGGAACCCTTTGGTAGAGGGAAGGGCTGAGATATACCTGGTTTTGTAGTATGAGTCGACCGACATTACTGCTACTCCCCACTGTCGCTACAACATGTCCTGGTAACTTGTTACTTAGAGTTTTCTCTTATTTCGTATTTGGTCTTTTGAATAACTTATCGAGCCCCAGCCAGTCGCAAAAGTGAAAAGTTAATAATTGTAATTGTAAGTACTTCAAACTTGTTCCTACTCTGGTGGTTTTGCGAGCAAAGTTAACAACTGTTTATTAACTAGATTAGACCATTTTACAGTTGTGTGATTAGCAGTTACCTGGTCTATGACTGTAACCGATGCTGGAGGTGACAGCTTCCTTTGATACAAACCTCTGGTCCAACTGGTTAGCAGAAGATCAACTTGATTTACACAACAAAAACAATAAGATTTTAGTCAAAACAAGCTCACGTTCAGACTCGCTGTCATTCAAAGACCAGGTCACTGAAAATACAGCCGTAAAACTGAATAATGGAATACCTTTTTTGTTTTTCGTATGTTGACAACCTTAAATTAATTGCTTTTCTTTTTTTTTCCTTTAAATTGCATTTCCACTCGCAATAGTAGCATAAATATGTTAATATAATGTCTAACCGACAATTTCTTTTATGTAATATATCAAACACAAGAGACAGTGTTTCATCGGGATATCCAAACACCGAGAAGAGAGTTGAAAATGCGACACATGGCGGAGTATTTCTGACGAAATTGTAGTGTTTGATGTATCTTCTCGATCGTCAAAATCTCTGCTAACTATGAATGGAAATCCAAACCTCCTTCACGCTTGTGTTTTTCTTTGTTTCAACTGGATGAATTATTAATGAGTTTTAGATTTTTGGAGTTTTCTAATTTATTTGCAATGTAATTTTATTATTGTAATATTATTTGTGTGTTGTGACGAGTCGGGTAGTGGTCGCGTGCTTTTAGTGGCATTGTACGTAAAAGTTATACAGTATTAAGTTTTAAAACAAGAGCTACGCTTTTCAGATATAAATACATGTTTCGACAGTTAAACTTCTGTCATCGTCAGTAACAACTAGAATGAACTTGAATGTATAATATTGTGGATAGTCATTAATAAAAACAAGAAAAGAATGAAGTCTTTTTGATTTAGCGGTTATCAGATCGAATGCTCTTCACTAAAACGCACAGAGCTGAAAGTTAAAAAATTAACGCTGACATCCGAAATGTGCCTGAGTTAATCCAGCCAATATTTTAGGTCAACAGTAAACGTAACAGTAATCTGTACTGAATTGCACTTTATAAAATAACTCAGCCACTACGCGCGCTCTTATTGGTCGACAAGTGTGTTTAGATGAGAGTATGTAAACACGGTTGTGACGTTTCATATTTGCGCGTATTTTTAAGAATTATTTTATAAAAGCAATAGAGCACTTTTTCTGCGTTTACATAGCCTCATCATAACAGTCGGAGGGTTGGGAGAATTCTCGAAAGTTATGCAAACCCTCGACTACGTCTTGGGTCTGCATAACTATCTCGAATTCTCCCAACCCTCCTCGTGTTTAGATGAGGCTATGTAAGCACGGAAAAAGTGTTCTTTTGCTTGAATTTA
>JAHPZR010020913.1:0-7500 GCA_019787425.1 Platygyra sinensis | reverse complement strand
TCTTCCCACCCCATATAGGGGCTGAACCCGGGCGGACGAAAGAAGAGTCCAGGATAACTTGCATGCGCATGCTCAGAACGCCGCCATTTTTCCCCCCAAATCAGGGGGGGCTGGAAGCCTTTCCCATGATGCACTGCGAATAAACTATATTATCAACCGTCGATTGTCACGTGACCTGTTAGTTGTTAGTGGCGTTCATGGCATCAAGTCCATTGTCTCTTGAAAGTTTGTCAGTCGTTAAAATTATGCGCTTCAGTCCGTGTGTTGCGCTGTAAAGTACAGGGGATCTTTTTCCAAATCCGTAAGTTGATTAACAATACATTACCCGTCGAAGTGATGAGGTTTTCTTGTTGTTGTGAGACGGCAGGCTTTTCATTGACTCGCAGTGAATCGGACTTTGTTTCGCCTTCGTTCCCGCTAGAATTTTGTCGCGAAATTCCAGTCCGGCCAACTTTCCTTCTTGTCGGTTCGCCAACAGATTGGTTTAGTTCGCCAGTTAATTTTTCAGTTTGCCTACATCTCATAAAATAGAGTAGGATCTTCGAAATCGCCAAGTGGTAAAAACAGGCTAAAAACGAATTGGTGATCTATTGTGCAAGTTAGTGTATAATCTTGTTAGCATTTACAACAACAACAAACCTTTAATTCGTATTTGGTTACGTTTAAGCTTATGTTAAATCAAGATTAGGTCTTATTTTTAACCCAAGAGATGTCGGAGATTAGTTTCTTGAAACATTTTTCGTGAGCATCGACCAGTGCGTGTGTGGGTTTTGCATGAAAATAACAATTTATTTGCCATTAAATATTTCTTGCTGGCTCTGTAGTACTATAAAAATTTATTTGCTATTATTGTGCAAATGTAAGGCTATTTGCATCCATTTAATTCATACAAACACGCTATAAATTATCAAACTGCACTATATTGTCTTTCACAATTATTTCACTGTGCATAAACAATATTTAGTGGAGCATTCTTCATCCTAATATATAATTAAAGATCGATAATTTCAGTATAATTTCACCGGGCTGGAAGATTGGCAGCTGGCCTGTGGAGAAGTTGCCTAATGGTAGTCTGATTCTTTGTTGCCAAAAAAGACCATTTTGCCATCATCTAAACTACTTGATCTTGATGTTTGTAGTAATGACAACAAAAGTTTCATGGCTGAAGCCTCTGATAATATCCTTTGGTCTGTTTAATTCAAAGTTATGGTAGTCATTAATTTTGTATGGATGATAATATTTTTGTTTCAAAGAGTGCTGTGGATTTTTGTCATCTAAGATTAGTTGAGTGAAAGATCTTTTTGTTGCCCATTTAGTTCAGGTTTCAAGTATTTGAACAATCAGATCATTTAATTCTCCAGAAATTGCATTTTCTAATTTGAGGTCATTAAGAATTTGAATTTCCCACAGGTTGTTTCAAGAACTCCTCCCTAACTAAGCTTCCACATCCAACTGAAAATATTCTTCTGCCTCACTTAAGGACTTTCTTTGTCAAGTATCTGCATGTCAGTCATAACTCTTGATCAAATGGAAAATACTGAAAGGAAATGATTTTGTCATAGCTATGTTTCATAGGTTGGTACTTAATATACCTGTAATTCAAATGTATTTTCCATGAAAATATCCATTCTCCTTTTACTGTCTGAGGGTCTTTGGCTTGAACCACTGCCATTCCTCTGGATTCTGATAGCACTTTTACATTTTTTTTTCAAACTTTTTTCATTCATACTTTATATTAATTTTAAAATAATGAGTTCTCTGAATAAAGATAGCTATTTTTGTTATATGTACAAAGTAGGTATTTGGGTCACGCCTCTGGTGTTTAAAACACACAAGGCTCTGCAATGATCACTTTATTTCAAATATTCAATAATTTATAACATGGGAGCATTGTTTCACTACAATTATATTTTTTACTATCTTTCACATTGTCAGTAGTGGGAGGTGCAATGGCCTCCTCCCGAGTACACTTGTCCCCAGATCAAGCAGCCTAGTTTCGATCCCTGACCAGGACATTGTGTTGTGTTCTTGGTCAAGACACTTTACTCTCACAGTGCCTCAACTTTGCTACAGCTGTATGGACTAGCATCCCATCAAGGGGGCAGTAGAAGTACTCCTGGTTGCTTCATGTTAAAAAAAAAAAAAAAAACAGCATAAGCTCCAGCCTGGTATGGGCCACTTGGCTCATATGCAGAGTTTACCTTCACCTTGTCAGTAATATTATTGATTTTGTTACATTTAGCTGGGTCTGGAAAGGTATTATCAGGATCTGGAATTTGACCAAACTATGGTGCAGGATTCCCTAAATTCAACATATCTTGACAGGATTTAACTTCAAAAATTTGGCATAGGATGTGGGATGTTCTTTTTTAATGGGTCTGAGGAATTTGCGAATTCGTCATAACCCAAAAAATGTTTTTAAATCAACCAGGAAAATGCTAAGTGGTGTCTTCTTCCCTGGACCCTTCTTTCCTCCATGTTTCAAGGAATTTCAGAGACTGATACAAATACTTTGATCTTGTCCTAGAGGGTGTGAGCTACATGCTTGCTATGCGGAAACTTAGAGATGTATATAGTCAAATTGCCTTAGGTGACAAGGACCTCGACAAAGGTTTTACTTGGAGACTGGGACTGGCATGGCGGCTGAGTGACGCTTTTAGCCGAGCTCCTATTTTTGGTCGCCGTTAAAAGATTATTTGAAAATTTTCATGCCACCAAAGCGAAAGGATAGACCTTTATCTTCACCGCCATTTCTTAAAGGATCAAAAAAGTCACCGGACGAAAAACGATCGAGAGGCGAGAGCGACAAAGTTTTCGAAGCTCTTGACATGGCGGAGAACGTAGGTGTTAAAATCGAAGCAATTTTGAAAAAGCTAGAAAAGTTAGATGTCATCGAGCGTCAACTAAAGGAAGTACATGCGAAAGTAGCCAGCATTGAAGATTCAGTAAGCAAATTAGACTCGGAAATCCATGTTTTAAAGTCCAGGACAACAAAGTTAGAGAATGTAAGGGGGCGGACGCCGGCATCATTCGATCCTTCGATTATTTAACCAAGCCAACGCCGCGACGGAGAAATGTTTTATAAACAGAAACTTCAAGCATCTAACTTCTCAAATTCTTTACTACTTGAAATTCCGTAAAAACTGAAAATACAATGATCGATAAAAACTAAATTACTACAAAATCTAAGCTAAAAGAAACGATCTTAATTGAAACACGTGTGGGACGCATTCCAGCACGTTTAACAATACAACGAACATAAGCGTAACAAATTTCGTATTCAAAAACACTACGGGCGGAAATTGATCTAAATAGAAAAATAAACAAGATCACATACCTCTTTCCCCGCTTTAAAGCTCTATTAATCGCAACGATCCTTCAATCTATCTTTCTATAAAGTTGCCTTGTATCTACACGCGTGTCGTATACCGAATGAAAGATTATACTGGCAATTCGCAGGGATACAACAGGAAAACAAAGAGGTATTGATCGAAAGTAACGATGACGTAAATCACGCAATCAAAGTCACGATATCCGTTACATGGCTCCCCTAAATTACGATAGAAATTTACTAACCAATCAAAAATAATGAACACTAAACTTAATCAAAATATTAAAGTTCTACGTAACGCTTCAATAACTGTGTCTTAATATAGGTCTTAGCCTATATACAGTTCTTCATCAGGCTCCTCAGGTGGGGATTCCCCGGTCCTCGCACTCCTCATGGGATAACAACAATACCAACTTCTGAACAGGTCTATACAAGCTAGTTGCCGGTCCTCTGGGTCGTCCGTTATCGTCTAGATTCCTGTCAGCAATCTTGAGACGAACCTTTCTCACGAGACCGTCATCGTCAGGATAGGTTTCTTCTACACGCGCGATTTTCCAGCAATTTCGTGGTGAGTTGTCATCCTTGACAATGACGATGTCATCTACCTGAAGATTTCTTCGGGTTGCTATCCACTTCTGTCTCGACTGGAGAGACTGTAAGTAATCCTTTCGCCACCTCTTCCAAAACTCATTGGCGAGAAACTGCACCCTACGCCATCGCTTCCTGGAGTACAAATCGGCTCGTTGGAACTCACCAGGAGGGGACAATATTACCTTAGACTTCATGGTAAGTAAGTGGTTGGGTGTAAGGGGCTCGGGCACCTGTGAAGAATTTATCGTATCAACGGTCAATGGGCGGCAATTCACAATAGCTTCGGCCTCCACCATGAAGGTTCTGAGGGTTTCATCGTCAAGCTGTGCGGCATGCTGTGTAAGGAGCGACGCCAAGACATTGCGGACAGTGCGGATCTGACGCTCCCATGCCCCACCCATGTGACTTGCTTCAGGCACGTTCGTTTTAAAATCGACCCAGTCGCAATTTCTCTTGACCAACTCTTGCTGTATCTTATCGTGTTCCAACATGGCTAACTCCTGCTGTAGTTCATTCCTTGCGCCAACAAAATTTGTGCCTTGATCGGAGCGCAACTGTTGCACTGGGCCGCGGCGTCCTACGAAACGGCGATAGGCATTCAGGAACGAGTCTGTGGACAGACTGCTTGCGACTTCGAGATGCACAGCCCTGGACGCCAAACATGTAAACAGCACCCCGTAACGTTTCACTTCACGACGGCCTTCCTTAATGTACCAAGGGCCAAAGTAGTCCACAGCACTGAAAGCAAAGGGAGGTGCAGGTTCTAGGCGATCTTCGGGCAAGTTTGCCATCTTCTGTTCTTGGGAACCACCTCTCAACCTCCGACAAGATACACATTTGGAGATATGGTTGGAAACAACGGAGCTCCCACCGATGATCCAATAGCCATTTGATCGGACCTCATTCTGGGTAATACCACGACCTTGGTGTTGAACTGACTTGTGGTAGTGGCAGAGGATAAGAGACGTCACATGCCCTTTCTTAGGCAGAATTACTGGATGTTTCACTTCAAAAGGGGCGCTGGACTGTCTTAATCGCCCACCAACTCGTAACAAGCCGTCTTCGTCTAAAAAGGGGTCCAGTTTGTACAGCGAACTTGACCTCTTCATCGCCTTTACCTTGTCCTTACAGGTGTCTTTGTCGGCGGCTTGTTGTTTGGCTTGAACATCTTTGAGTACCTGAATTTCATCTTTGAATGCTTCGGTCTGTACCATCTTGATGATTTGCTGTTCAGCACGTTTCAGCTCTTGGACATCAACTGGTTTGTAGGTAGCGCTCTCTTCTCCTTTCTTTCCGTTCTTTCTCTTGAAGTGGGAGTCGCTACTAGCTATCTTTCGGGATCTTTGCTGAAGTCGGAGACATAGAGCAATCGCCTTCTTGGCTCGATGCCAGCTGGAGAAATACGTTAGACGTTCTTGCAGAGATGCTAGCTTTGGCTCTTGGGTCTGGGTAGCTCTCGCAGAAACTTTCCTAACTTCAGGATCTTCAGGAGGGATGGAAGGAACATCATCAACAGAATTCCAGTCTTCAGAAGTGTTCCAGAGAAAATCTGGTCCATTCCACCAAAGAGGGCTGTTAAGAAGCTCTTGGGCTCCGGCACCGCGAGAAGCTATGTCTGCGGGATTGGACTTCGTCCCAACGTAATGCCATTGACTAGGCGATGTCTGCTCTCGTATTTCTTGAACGCGATTTCCAACAAATACATGAAATCTTCTGGCGTCGTTATTGATGTAGCCCAACACCGTCTTACTGTCAGTCCAGAAGACTTCATCCATCGGGGCATACTCTAGCTCTTTCCGCAACATACAGCTGATCTTCGACGAGACAAGTGCAGCCGTTAGTTCCAGTCTGGGGATGGTGACTGGTTTAAGGGGGGTTACACGTGACTTCGCCATCACCAGGGAGCAATGGATGCGGTTCTTGTCATCGACAAGTCGGATATAAGAGCACTGGCCTACCATTCTGACAGGCGTCAGAAAAGTGGTGCAATTCGGCTTTCTTGACTTCATCGAATTCCTGGGGCTTATGACATCTTGCGATTCTGAGCCGTTCTAAGATGGGTAGTTCAGCTCGCCACTTCTCCCACTGAGATCTCAATTCGTCTGGAATTGCATCGTCCCAACCAACACCATCTCGGCATAGTTGTTGTAGAATTCGCTTCCCTACCAAGATGAATGGAGTAACTAGACCCAGGGGATCAAACACTGAGCTAACAGTCGACAAGATTCCTCTTCTTGATAGAGGTTTATCTTGCAGGATGATTCTGAACTGGAGTGTGTCAGATTCGATGCACCAGTGTACACCCAGGGCACGCTCTATGGTGGTACTATCACTAATAAGGTGGTGGTCTGTCGGGTCTGTCGCTCGATCTTCTTGTGGAACGGAACTCAGTACTTCTTTGCTGTTAGAAGTAAATTTGTGCAGTCGAAAGCCACCCCTTTGACATAAGGACTTCGTGTTCTTGATCAATTCTTTGGCCTGGTCAACGGATTGTACTGACTTCAGTCCATCGTCTACATAGAAGTTTCTCTTCACGAAGTCTGCAGCTTCGCTGCCGCAGATTTCTTCATACTGGTCCGCAGTAGTTTTAAGGGCAAAGTTCGCGCATCCCGGCGATGACGTGGCGCCAAATAGGTGGACAGTCATACGGAACTCAACAGGATCTCCTTTCAGCTCTGGATTGTCCCACCACAGGAATCTAAGGAGGTTACGGCATTCCACGTTTACCTTTACTTGATGAAACATTGCTTGGATATCGCACATAAAAGCGATACGTTCCTGTCGAAATCTGCACAGAACCCCTGTGAGGTTATTTGTCAGATCCGGCCCCTGGAGAAGCTGTTGGTTCAAGGATTGGCCATCGCATACAGCACTACAGTCGAACACGACTCTGATCTTTCCTGGCTTCTTCTTATGATACACTCCGTGATGTGGAATGTACCACACTCGCTTGCTCTTCGTAGATAGCTCTTCAACTGGAACTCTTTCAGCGTAGCCACTGGATACGATGTCCTGCATGAAACTGCTGTAATCCTTTCGAAACTGTTCATCACTAGTCAGTCTTCGTTTCAGCCTTAGAAGGCGACTCAGGGCCAGCTCCTTGCTGTTCGGTAACTCCACGTTTTCGCTTTTCAGGGGTAATGGCATCTCATAATGACCGTCTTCGAGTTGATGAATACCTTCACGCATTATCTTTAGAAATCTTCTGTCTTCAACGGATAGGGGTTTCTCTTCAGCTTGTCTTTCGTTAAAGTCCAGAGCAAACATCCTGGAAACGTAGCTTGGGCTGATCATTTCCTTCACTTGAGTCTGGAATGCAAAGTGACACATCTTTCTCCTGGACATTCCCTGAACTTCATAGGTAACGATACGATTACATGCAATGTCGCTTCTGGATTCAGCATCTTCATTTGTCAGCGGTCTTACAGCACCAATAACTCCCCAGCCAAGAGCAGTTTTCTTCGCATAGGGGTCATCTTCCTTTCCCGGGATTACTTCTAGGGGTTTAATTGCTCGCGGACAATTGAGGCCAATAAGGAGGCCAACTTCTAAGGCTTCGTTCAAAGGCATGATCATCT
>JAHPZR010020912.1:57500-106673 GCA_019787425.1 Platygyra sinensis | reverse complement strand
ATCCCTGCGAATTGCCAGTATAATCTTTCATTCGGTATACGACACGCGTGTTAGATACAAGGCAACTTTATAGAAAGATAGATTGAAGGATCGTTGCGATTAATAGAGCTTTAAAGCGGGGAAAGAGGTATGTTATCTTGTTTATTTTTCTATTTAGATCAATTTCCGCCCGTAGTGTTTTGAATACGAAATTTGTTACGCTTATGTTCGTTGTATTGTTAAACGTGCTGGAATGCGTCCCACACGTGTTTCAATTAAGATCGTTTCTTTTAGCTTAGATTTTGTAGTAATTTAGTTTTTATCGATCATTGTATTTTCAGTTTTTACGGAATTTCAAGTAGTAAAGAATTTGAGAAGTTAGATGCTTGAAGTTTCTGTCTATAAAACATTTCTCCGTCGCGGCGTTGGTTTGGTTAAATTGTTAAGGATCGAATGATGCCGGCGTCCGCCCCCTTACAGTAAAAACTCTTTCGAAGGAAACCAATCGATCCGATAACTTGTATCTACACTTGGAGACTTAAACTTAAAATGACCGATTCTGAAGATTCTGCCACGGGAACAAGTAGAATTAGAACCTTAACCGAAAAGGGGAAAATCTATCAAGTTGAACTACTGAAAGAACAATTGTCTTCCGCTCAGCGCGCCTGGAGAAAGCAAATGAACAATGTTTCGAATGTTATAGTCGACTCATCAAACGTGGATGTTTTAAAAGGCGAACGATCGTTTCTCGAAACGAAGATGGAAATCCTAAACACAGCGAATGAACGATTGTACGAGTCGCTAGAGGAAAATTTTAATGACAAGAGAGAAGTATTGGCGAAATTTGATTCCCTCGAACGCGAACATTCACTAACGTTGCGCAAGATAAACGATAGGATATTGGAGATAAGGCAGGAAACTGGAAGTGGCCGTTCTCAGACTTCGAAGCGCTCGAGTCGAATTTCGCAAAGCCGCAAATCAGAAGGACCATCAGTCGCTTCTTCAGTAGCACGGAAGTCTGCCATTGCTGCGAATGTCGCGAGATTGAAAACTGAACTAGAATTTGCAGACGCCGAGGCGCGAAAAACAACCACCCTGAAGGAATACGAAGACGAACTTAAAAGATTTAAATTGACTAAGGAATTGGCGCTCGCAAAGGCCGAAATGGAGGCATTGATTAAAACGGAACCGGATGGGAGTAACGATTTACCTCAAGAATTTGACAGAAACTACGTTCTCGAAAATTATCTGCAAGCACAAGCGTTATCCGTATCAAGTACTGGTAATTCGACAGTGGTCACGGACGTAGAGTCAACAAAGGAGCCCTTGAAGGAAGATCCCAGTAACGAAGTTGCCCCTCCGCTGAAGGACGAGCCCGAGAATACTCCCCTGCAGTTAAATCCTATCAACGAAGCGACTCGTACTTCTGTGCAGAAGTCGATGTTAACGACTCCAAAGTCACTGAACCCGTTCGCGCCTGAATTTGAAGCAAGAGTTTTCCCGAGATCTGAAGAACCACACTACCTTGCTCAGACGAGTGATCCACCCAACAAGTCCACCGTTGAAGATTCATTGACTAGATTAGCCGACATTCTATCAAAACGACGATTACAAGACTCACTCCCCCTCCCTGAAACGGAAGTATTCAGCGGTGACTTACTTCACTACCCGGTGTGGCTGAAGTCTTTCGAAACCATCATTGAAGGCCAAACGGAAAGGTTTCCCAAAGGTTGTACTACCTGGGGAAGTACACAGCTGGCGAGCCGAAAGAAGCGATAAGTGGCCTACTTTTACTGGAAACAGCAGAAGCGTATAAACAGGCAAAGAGGATCTTATCTGATCGTTTCGGAAACCCTTTCCTTATCGCCGATGCTTACCGAAAGAAAATCAATGAATGGCCCAAGATCCCTCCTAACGATGGAATAAGCCTTCGCAAATTCTCTGACTTCCTCATTCACTGCCATACAGCGATGAATTCAGTGAAATACCTTAACGTTCTAGATGATCCTGATGAAAATCAAAGAATGGTTCGCAAACTGCCTCGGTACCTTGTTGACCGCTGGAGCCGTGAGGTTGATCGCCGGCTCAACAAGGATGAAGATCAACGCCATGGTGACGTTTCTCAGTTCGAGGCGACTGAAGGTGAATCGGGTTACCCTCCATTTTCTGTGTTCTGCCGCTTCCTTCAGAGGGAGTCACGAATTGCCTGCAATCCCGTAACGACTGTAAAGCAGAAAGAAGAAGTCAGCAGAGAAGATCCAGACAAAGAAAGGAAGACTAATGGCTTTAGGAGAAGAACCCACAAGGATAAGGTCAGCGCCTTTGCCACTGAGTCACATGAAATGGCCAACAGCAACAGCCAGAATAGAAAGGAAAGGAAGTCAGAAGCTCCCCCTTGTCCACTCTGTAAGGCAGCGCATGATCTGGATGTGTGTAAGCTGTTCCTAAAGAAGTCTCTCGCCGAGAGAAGAGATCTAATAAAAGCAAATGCACTTTGTCTAGGCTGTCTGAGGTGGGGACACATGAAACGAAACTGCCGAAGAAGACTGGTGTGCAACACCTGCAATGGCTTCCATCCGACTTCCCTTCACAGCAATCCTTCCCCAAATGAAAGCGGACAAGACAGTGGTTTAAGTGAGATACCAATGGCCACCTCCCATCGTGTAAATCTCGCTGATATGAAGAGTTTGAATCCATCCTGTATGCATTCTTTGATTGTGCCTGTATGGATACATCACAGAAAGAACTCCAGCAACAAGTTGCTAACGTACGCCCTTCTAGACGAACAATCCGACGCCTGCTTTGTTAAAGAGGATCTTCTCCGAAGATTGAACGCTAGCGGACCTGAAGTCGAGCTGAAACTGTCTACTGTTTTGGCGGAGAAAGTGGTTACAAGCCAAAGGATTGAAGGCCTAGTAGTTCGTGGTTACAATGAAGAATTGGAGATACCTCTTCCCAAAAGCTATTCAAGGTCTTCCATACCGGCTAAGAAGAGTCAAATACCTAGGCCCGAATCCGCTCTTAACTGGCCACATCTTCGCAAAATCTCCGAGATGATCATGCCTTTGAACGAAGCCTTAGAAGTTGGCCTCCTTATTGGCCTCAATTGTCCGCGAGCAATTAAACCCCTAGAAGTAATCCCGGGAAAGGAAGATGACCCCTATGCGAAGAAAACTGCTCTTGGCTGGGGAGTTATTGGTGCTGTAAGACCGCTGACAAATGAAGATGCTGAATCCAGAAGCGACATTGCATGTAATCGTATCGTTACCTATGAAGTTCAGGGAATGTCCAGGAGAAAGATGTGTCACTTTGCATTCCAGACTCAAGTGAAGGAAATGATCAGCCCAAGCTACGTTTCCAGGATGTTTGCTCTGGACTTTAACGAAAGACAAGCTGAAGAGAAACCCCTATCCGTTGAAGACAGAAGATTTCTAAAGATAATGCGTGAAGGTATTCATCAACTCGAAGACGGTCATTATGAGATGCCATTACCCCTGAAAAGCGAAAACGTGGAGTTACCGAACAGCAAGGAGCTGGCCCTGAGTCGCCTTCTAAGGCTGAAACGAAGACTGACTAGTGATGAACAGTTTCGAAAGGATTACAGCAGTTTCATGCAGGACATCGTATCCAGTGGCTACGCTGAAAGAGTTCCAGTTGAAGAGCTATCTACGAAGAGCAAGCGAGTGTGGTACATTCCACATCACGGAGTGTATCATAAGAAGAAGCCAGGAAAGATCAGAGTCGTGTTCGACTGTAGTGCTGTATGCGATGGCCAATCCTTGAACCAACAGCTTCTCCAGGGGCCGGATCTGACAAATAACCTCACAGGGGTTCTGTGCAGATTTCGACAGGAACGTATCGCTTTTATGTGCGATATCCAAGCAATGTTTCATCAAGTAAAGGTAAACGTGGAATGCCGTAACCTCCTTAGATTCCTGTGGTGGGACAATCCAGAGCTGAAAGGAGATCCTGTTGAGTTCCGTATGACTGTCCACCTATTTGGCGCCACGTCATCGCCGGGATGCGCGAACTTTGCCCTTAAAACTACTGCGGACCAGTATGAAGAAATCTGCGGCAGCGAAGCTGCAGACTTCGTGAAGAGAAACTTCTATGTAGACGATGGACTGAAGTCAGTACAATCCGTTGACCAGGCCAAAGAATTGATCAAGAACACGAAGTCCTTATGTCAAAGGGGTGGCTTTCGACTGCACAAATTTACTTCTAACAGCAAAGAAGTACTGAGTTCCGTTCCACAAGAAGATCGAGCGACAGACCCGACAGACCACCACCTTATTAGTGATAGTACCACCATAGAGCGTGCCCTGGGTGTACACTGGTGCATCGAATCTGACACACTCCAGTTCAGAATCATCCTGCAAGATAAACCTCTATCAAGAAGAGGAATCTTGTCGACTGTTAGCTCAGTGTTTGATCCCCTGGGTCTAGTTACTCCATTCATCTTGGTAGGGAAGCGAATTCTACAACAACTATGCCGAGATGGTGTTGGTTGGGACGATGCAATTCCAGACGAATTGAGATCTCAGTGGGAGAAGTGGCGAGCTGAACTACCCATCTTAGAACGGCTCAGAATCGCAAGATGTCATAAGCCCCAGGAATTCGATGAAGTCAAGAAAGCCGAATTGCACCACTTTTCTGACGCCTGTCAGAATGGTACGGCCAGTGCTCTTATATCCGACTTGTCGATGACAAGAACCGCATCCATTGCTCCCTGGTGATGGCGAAGTCACGTGTAACCCCCCTTAAACCAGTCACCATCCCCAGACTGGAACTAACGGCTGCACTTGTCTCGTCGAAGATCAGCTGTATGTTGCGGAAAGAGCTAGAGTATGCCCCGATGGATGAAGTCTTCTGGACTGACAGTAAGACGGTGTTGGGCTACATCAATAACGACGCCAGAAGATTTCATGTATTTGTTGGAAATCGCGTTCAAGAAATACGAGAGCAGACATCGCCTAGTCAATGGCATTACGTTGGGACGAAGTCCAATCCCACAGACATTGCTTCTCGCGGTGCCGGAGCCCAAGAGCTTCTTAACAGCCCTCTTTGGTGGAATGGACCAGATTTTCTCTGGAACACTTCTGAAGACTGGAATTCTGTTGATGATGTTCCTTCCATCCCTCCTGAAGATCCTGAAGTTAGGAAAGTTTCTGCGAGAGCTTCCCAGACCCAAGAGCCAAAGCTAGCATCTCTGCAAGAACGTCTAACGTATTTCTCCAGCTGGCATCGAGCCAAGAAGGCGATTGCTCTATGTCTCCGACTTCAGCAAAGATCCCGAAAGATAGCTAGTAGCGACTCCCACTTCAAGAGAAAGAACGGAAAGAAAGGAGAAGAGAGCGCTACCTACAAACCAGTTGATGTCCAAGAGCTGAAACGTGCTGAACAGCAAATCATCAAGATGGTACAGACCGAAGCATTCAAAGATGAAATTCAGGTACTCAAAGATGTTCAAGCCAAACAACAAGCCGCCGACAAAGACACCTGTAAGGACAAGGTAAAGGCGATGAAGAGGTCAAGTTCGCTGTACAAACTGGACCCCTTTTTAGACGAAGACGGCTTGTTACGAGTTGGTGGGCGATTAAGACAGTCCAGCGCCCCTTTTGAAGTGAAACATCCAGTAATTCTGCCTAAGAAAGGGCATGTGACGTCTCTTATCCTCTGCCACTACCACAAGTCAGTTCAACACCAAGGTCGTGGTATTACCCAGAATGAGGTCCGATCAAATGGCTATTGGATCATCGGTGGGAGATCCGTTGTTTCCAACCATATCTCCAAATGTGTATCTTGTCGGAGGTTGAGAGGTGGTTCCCAAGAACAGAAGATGGCAAACTTGCCCGAAGATCGCCTAGAACCTGCACCTCCCTTTGCTTTCAGTGCTGTGGACTACTTTGGCCCTTGGTACATTAAGGAAGGCCGTCGTGAAGTGAAACGTTACGGGGTGCTGTTTACGTGTTTGGCGTCCAGGGCTGTGCATCTCGAAGTCGCAAGCAGTCTGTCCACAGACTCGTTCCTGAATGCCTATCGCCGTTTCGTAGGACGCCGCGGCCCAGTGCAACAGTTGCGCTCCGATCAAGGCACAAATTTTGTTGGCGCAAGGAATGAACTACAGCAGGAGTTAGCCATGTTGGAACACGATAAGATACAGCAAGAGTTGGTTAAGAGAAATTGCCACTGGGTCGATTTTAAAACGAACGTGCCTGAAGCAAGTCACATGGGTGGGGCATGGGAGCGTCAGATCCGCACTGTCCGCAATGTCTTGGCGTCGCTCCTTACACAGCATGCCGCACAGCTTGACGATGAAACCCTCAGAACCTTCATGGTGGAGGCCGAAGCTATTGTGAATTGTCGCCCATTGACCGTTGATACGATAAATTCTTCACAGGTGCCCGAGCCTCTTACACCCAACCACTTACTTACCATGAAGTCTAAGGTAATATTGTCCCCTCCTGGTGAGTTCCAACGAGCCGATTTGTACTCCAGGAAGCGATGGCGTAGGGTGCAGTTTCTCGCCAATGAGTTTTGGAAGAGGTGGCGAAAGGATTACCTACAGTCTCTCCAGTCGAGACAGAAGTGGATAGCAACCCGAAGAAATCTTCAGGTAGATGACATCGTCATTGTCAAGGATGACAACTCACCACGAAATTGCTGGAAAATCGCGCGTGTAGAAGAAACCTATCCTGACGATGACGGTCTCGTGAGAAAGGTTTGTCTCAAGATTGCTGACAGGAATCTAGACGATAACGGACGACCCAGAGGACCGGCAACTAGCTTGTATAGACCTGTTCAGAAGTTGGTATTGTTGTTATCCCATGAGGAGTGCGAGGACCGGGGAATCCCCACCTGAGGAGCCTGATGAAGAACTGTATATAGGCTAAGACCTATATTAAGACACAGTGATTGAAGCGTTACGTAGAACTTTAATATTTTGATTAAGTTTAGTGTTCATTATTTTTGATTGGTTAGTAAATTTCTATCGTAATTTAGGGGAGCCATGTAACGGATATCGTGACTTTGATTGCGTGATTTACGTCATCGTTACTTTCGATCAATACCTCTTTGTTTTCCTGTTGTATCCCTGCGAATTGCCAGTATAATCTTTCATTCGGTATACGACACGCGTGTTAGATACAAGGCAACTTTATAGAAAGATAGATTGAAGGATCGTTGCGATTAATAGAGCTTTAAAGCGGGGAAAGAGGTATGTTATCTTGTTTATTTTTCTATTTAGATCAATTTCCGCCCGTAGTGTTTTTGAATACGAAATTTGTTACGCTTATGTTCGTTGTATTGTTAAACGTGCTGGAATGCGTCCCACACGTGTTTCAATTAAGATCGTTTCTTTTAGCTTAGATTTTGTAGTAATTTAGTTTTTATCGATCATTGTATTTTCAGTTTTTACGGAATTTCAAGTAGTAAAGAATTTGAGAAGTTAGATGCTTGAAGTTTCTGTCTATAAAACATTTCTCCGTCGCGGCGTTGGTTTGGTTAGATTGTTAAGGATCGAATGATGCCGGCGTCTGCCCACTTACTATTACTATTACTATTACTATGACTATGACTATGACTATGACTATGACTATGACTATGACTATGACTATGACTATGACTATGACTATGACTATGACTATTACTATTACTAGTCACTATAACTATTATTATTACTATTAGTAATAGTAATTGGACCGAGTAGAGTACAATTCAGGGAGTAATCGAGCGAGTAATTTCAAAATCGGACAAGCGCGAAGCGCGAGGCCAATTTGAAATTACGAGCACGATTAGTCCCTGAATTGTACGACACGAGGTCCAATTACTCATTAATCGTATCTATAACAAATTTCGGGAAAAAAATGTCTTCTGAGAACTTTTGAGCGAAAACGTCTGTAGCGCTTTTCCTAAGTTTTGAAAACTGTAGAAAACATTGCTAAGGAAGCCATTGAAGCGCGCGTAATCCGCGATACGCAAAAAGATGGCGCCACACGTTGCATTCTGGGTAGATCGACATGTCGGCCCAAAATTTACTGTATTTGTATGGGAATTTGACGGCAAATAATTTCCTTATTAAATAAATTCTGAACAGTTTATGAACAGCAGAGTTAAGATACTAGACAAAAGATTGTATTGACCAAATTTGAGGGATGCAGCTGTTATACAAAACGTTCAGTTGCGTTTTAATTTTTCACAAATTTGTCTATAATTTTTTCCCGCCAAATTGCAGGCAAATGTATGAAAAGTTTAAAACGTGGCTGAAGGCTTTCTAGCACAGCTACATCCCTCAAATTTGGTGAATACACTCTTTTGCCCAGTATCTTTATTTTGCAATTCATACATTATTCAGAATCCATTTTTAAAGAAAGTTATTTGCCATCAGATTCCCATGCAAACACTGTGAATTTTAGTCCAATATGTCGATCTACCCAGAATGCAGCGCGTGGCGCCATCTTTTTCCGTATCGCGGATTGGCGTGAAAATCACGTGGGTATCCAATTACAGGTGTCCGATTACGAAAAGTTCAAATCGGACAGCTGAAATTGGACACCCACGTGATCGGGCGCCGATTACGTGACAAATAGGCGGAGAACCAATCACGATCGAGAATTTTGTTATACATACTATTACTATTACTATTACTATTACTGTTACTGTTACTGTTACTGTTACCGTTACTGTTACCGTTACCGTCATTGTTACTGTTACTGTTGTTGTTTTTGTTATCGTTAAGTCAAAAGACGTGGCCCATGATACCTTTGAGGTGCAGGAGGGTATGAATGCAGTCACGGTTTAACTGATATCTGAGAAATGCCACTTTTTAAGGCTACGTGCACCCTACTTCGGAGAAATTTGAAAACGATGTTTTCACTCTGAAAACGCATCAAATATTTTCCGTCCACTCGCACTACCCCGGAGAAATTTTAACTCACCGGCCTCATTTTGAGGAAAACTCTGTGAGAGGAATTATAGGATTGTGTTCTGATGTTCTGAATGCTCTGTTTACAAAATGTTTTACTTCCACACTAAAACGCAAACCTTTGTTTTCAACCTCCTCCGGTTTGAAGAACGTTTTGAAATGTTTAGGCGTTTTCGTGACGGATTAGTGTGGACTGTTGACCTTATCGTAGAAATAGGGCTGCGTTTTCAAACTTCTCCTGCCTACATTGTCTGTTTTCTTGTGCGGCAACAGACTAGAAAATCTATGGCTGAGAATTTGCTAAAACTATCATGCAAAATAAAGCAGAAAGCCTCAAAGATGATGAAAGGAAAGCAAACAAACACAAAATACAAAAGATCAAACCAACCAAAACAACATTTTTCACCAGCCTGTCAATTTTGTTCCCTTGCCATCCTGTCTCAAAATAAAAAATGATGAACTGTTATCCACTCCCAAACTTATAATGCTGCACTTTTTCCCCAAAAATGCTTGTTCTCTTCAATCTTACCCTGTAGGATCTTTTTATCAAATTTATTTGTATCACTGGTGGTGTTTGGAAATATGGTATCGATATTAAAAAGCGAAATTTCGATAATCAGGAGGGACACTGTGCCTTTAATTGTCAATTTTAGGTCCAGTACTGCAAAATTTATTTTTTTGTTATCTATTTCGTTTAGTTAGTTATGTGCTTTGCTGCTCATTGAGTTGAGAAATGCGCCGCATAAAAATGTAAATAATTTAATTAATTTTTTGCTATTCTTTTATTGGTAAAATAATACGTCGTTCACTCAAAGCTATTGACAAAACGTATGCTTCGTGTTTTAAAATGTCATTTTATCATGTTTAGTAGAGAACTGAATACGCTTAGAGATGAAAGATAGGAAACGTTAGAAAATTTATCTTTGAGCAAAATTTCCATCTATTTATGCATTAATAGCGATGTTTCTCGTTACGTCACCTATTGCCATTAATGTGCCAACCAGAGGTTTATTGGCTGTTGAAACAATGCATGCTATTGTTCAGTGGCTGGCAAATTTGAATATCAAAAGAAATATGACGTCAATATTTGTAAACAAGAAACATCGCTATTGATAAAAAGTGACCTGCCGGGGATAAACAAAACAAAACAGACAGAAAAACAAAGCACTGCTCATAAATTCAGATTATACTGCCCCCGCCGGACACCACTAACAAGAAATGAAACACTGCCATTTGCCGTGCTTAATAATTTCTTGACTCTTTCGTTTGGTTTGCTTCTTTGGTAATCATTGACGCATTTTGAACTCACTAGAGTAAGTATTATTTACAATCCAGACCAGTAACTTTGAATAGCTGCAGTGGGAACCTTGACAAAGGAAAATCAGTATTTACAATGGTAACATTTTTGTACCTTAAACCTCAAACTGCAAACAAATTATCGAAAACCCTGGGGTTTTTTTGGTTTTTTTCTTTAAAACTGAATACACAGAAAAATAATTGATCACACCTACGAAAGCTTCTCATGGCGTACTCTGAACAACGGTTGCAAATTCATTTCCTTTCTGTTTCTAAAGCTCAGTGAAAATGAACGCCTCTTCATATTTAAAAACAACATAATTACTAAGTGTTGATCAAGATTTATCGCATCCATGTATTTATGTCGTTTTGAAGTTTTAAATTTTCCCAAAAACAGAGCTACGTATTCCACAACAATACTGCGTTCAATTTCTTCACAAATAGCCATTCTTCGCTCGCGGTTAGTGTGTTGATAGCAGTGATAAAAATGGTGGTCTAAAGCCTCATGAAAACGCCCTCGAACACGCACATCTGTCTCTTTGTCAGGACATGTTTTTTTCCGTGGAAGCGCCTTTATTACCATTTGCTTTCCTTTGAACTTCAAACGTGGCGATATAAGACGTTATATCAGTGTTTCCAGTCTCTTAGGGTCGATATTTTGCTCCAGTAAAATCTCTCAGTTCCATCATTTTGTCTCTTTTCGTGAACTTCCGCAGCTGATCCAGGTTCTATTTGAAAGAAAGCCGCTCGTTGTAGGACATTTGACTATCGCCGTGTTGATACGCATTACATGGTTTTAGTCGTCTGCGGAATAACTGCACAGGTCGTCGGAGCTTTCGCGTTCTTAGGCAAATCACCTTCGCGGCACACTGACCCAGTTCTCTGCACGCCAGAATGAACGTGCGTTTCTTCAAAACGTTGTGCGTCAACTGTCCATACGTGCTGTTATTCATAACCTGAAGCAAACACTGAATAAAACATGATAACAGCCTTTTTCCCTCGGAAAAAATAGAAATTTCTGGCGATTCTGTAAAAACCTTAAAAACACGTATTTTGTCCAAAATAAGGTGCCTCCGGACAAATTCACTCTTGTCATCAGCAAGCTGTTCACCTGCTATTCCGATTGTATCACACTTCCTCCAACCTTGCCGTGCAAAACTTCATGATCATAAAATAACTTAAGTGTAAGCTAACGGGTATAGCTCATGCACGAAGTACGCTTCACAGTCAACAGTTCGCATGTAGGCTTCTTATACATAAAACAGGATAAAAATGTCACAACTGGGTGATGAAAGTGTAAAGTCCTCTTTTCCTCCAGATGGACAGTGTATTTTATCAATCACCGTTGTTTCAATATGCGCTTTTTCAGCCATTTTTTATTGAGAAACTGCAGTTCAAACGCAAAGGTGCTGTACTCGCCCATTCCCCAAATGAAGTAATTTTTCCTCTGTACTATTCATGCGCAAAAATACCGCTGACATTGGAAGTATCAAGAAGTTATGGGGAATGGTCTTTTTAAGAGAATGAGGTGCGGCACTTTTCGCGGAAAATTTTCTCTTTCGCTCTCCGTTTATTGACTTCTAAGAAGAAGAAACGGAAGCTATGAATGGTGAATGAATAATGGAAAGAGCATCCTCGTATGAAAAGCAGACTGCAGATACATGGAGGGACACTACATTGGCTAAGTACAATAGCTGTTATTGCAGCTGAGTTGAGTCTACGGTAAAAATATACCTTTGTTTTCAAAGGCATGTTAACGAGGCCATAGGCTAAAAAAAAGCAGATTGGACCCTTTCGCCTCGTCTATATGTCAAACCACTGGTCATAGCAATAACAGCTATTGTTTTGCCTGTCAAAGTTCCGAGATCATGTGAAATAAAACGTGCTATGTCATTGGCCACTCTGCGCCATTTCATTGTGTCACGTTGATACACGGCTAGCGGAAACAAGTTTCGTTTGTTTTTTTATCCTGTTAAACACGAGCTTGATCTCTCAGGCTGTGTGAGCCGTAAAGACAGCAATCGCAAGAGCTACAATTCTAATTTAGCCGAGGAAAATAATAACATTTGAAGAAAATTACTTCTACTAAATTTGGTTGATTTAAGCTTTGAATTTGGCACTTCGCGGTAAGTCGATCGGAAAAAAATTTCTCGCATGCATTACGTACCTCCTCAGCTTCTCCAGTGCTGTTGGCGGGGGCAAAGGTGCACCGGTTAGCAGCGTTGAGGGGACTGTCACTGAAACACTCTTCTTTTCTCTTCTCCCACAAATCGAAGACAAACCAGACAAATTTAATTTGCTAGATAACAATTAAATTTTTTTTATTTCTTCTATGATAATAATAATAATAACAATATCTTAAAATAATTAAAGAAAACAAGAGACGTGAGTAATACAGCAAGAAAGCAACCAATAATGTAAATACCGTAGGTAACGTATGTAATAAGCCGTAAGTGACTTAGTGTATTGTATTAAGTGTAAGTAAGTCATATAGCATGTAATGTAGTGTATCGTATTGTAAGGTTAAGTACAATAAAATATTATTATTACAAAAAAAAAAAAATTTACGAACCTAGTTTATATTGTTTCTGATCTCCGTCAGAAAAACACTGTTTTGGCTTTTCTCACTTTTAATCGAACGTGCATCGTGAAATTTCCAAAACTCATAAATGGGGAATAGCTAATCAACAGTAATTTCTCAATCTTGCGCATGCGAACTGAAACTATCCATTCAAGAAAGTTTGTGAATTAATTTTACTGTTCATTTTAGTAAACTCGGTCTCCCAAGGACTAAATGGAAACCTTTCCCAAATAATCACGTGATATTTTGTTGTTTCTGTTATGCCAATATTGTTGCAATATATATATAAGGAAAAGTTGTTTTATTTCTGAAGCGTTCAAAAATCTCAGTGGCACGTGTACATAAACGCTAAGCATAAGAAAAACATGGACTTATACAGGAATTAGCCGGTTGCTCAATTTTTTCGTTAATTTTGACGCATCTTTTTAAAAAAAAAAACATTTGAAAGAGTGTGTCTGTTATTCATGTCGAGATATCAGAGCAGATTAATCATTTACTCAGAAACTGACAATAGGTGGCGAATCACTTTTCAACAAGAAAACATTAAAAACAAGCGGAAATGTAAAGCTGGAGTGTATAGTCTGCTAATGACACTGTGACTTGATACCGAATGCGTTTGTGGCGGAGAAAACACGTTTTTCTGAAAGACTCGTGGATAATTTCCATTTTTATTGCTTCGAGGCAAATGACAAAAATAGTGGCTCTGACATTTTTTGATCATTTGTTTATCCAGTGGGGTGCAACAGTGCAGTATTAATGTCGTGTTACATCTTTTTTGAATAACAGTTGATAACACAGAGGGCAACGTTATGGCGAATAGATATTTGACAAACAGAGCGCAAACGCGCCAAGCAAGATTGCTACCGATAAGAAGAAAGTACGGCGCCATTAATAATCCGATGTTTCAGGATTTTAGACATGATAGTGTGCCGTCAAGTCTTCCAAGACTCCCTCAAGTGGAGAACCGACGGTTTCTTGCAGCGAAGACGTCTTCGTTCCTCCCTCAAGAGCGAAAAATCAGTTCTTTCCTTACAGATGACAAGAAGCTTCCTTCAATAAAACTCGTCGCTAGCGATTCCAGAAACCCGTTGAAAAGGTCGACTGAGTCAAGAGGGATGAATAGAGAGCAGAGAGCTTTCGCCGACTCTGGCTTACATTCGGTTGATGATATAAATCTCGATGACGACCAGGCTAAGAACGGGACATTTAAAGAAGAAGCCTTTGCTGAGAACACCGAGCCATTCCGAAGGCCCGCGCAGTTACAGCGAAGACGGCTGACCCAGCAGAGCTTACATGTGCCAACAGAGTGATGGCCAAATTTCACATGAAGAACTGCTTAGGCTCGATCAAAACATGGATCAAATGTGTGTTTTTACGGAAAGAGACAAAGTCATAGAAGTTAAAGATTTTAACGGGGAGAAGATCGAGCCCGACCAAACTGGAAACTACGATTTGACATCTTACATGGGGATGTTTGCAGCTGAAAGCAAAGCGGATAGTAGCAGCAGCCACGACGGCAAGTGCAGTTCAACGGTCAAAACAGATCATGGCACTGGCCTGCCTCGAGTAAGTGAAGAAACAAAGAAGCGTGTGAGAGGTCGTTTTTATGGGGCGCTAGATCTACATAACTATCGTAACGCGCATTCCGAGCGTAGAATGGCTATTTGTGAAGAAATTGAGCGCACGATCGTTGTCGATAACATTACGCTGTCGTGGTTCAGAGAATATTTGCGACTTCAAGACGTTTTGAATATTTGGATGCTATAAAGTTTGTTTCCGCAAGGGGATTTCTTTCAGAACTAAGTGAAGCGAACTTATATGAGAAGATATCAGGTGTAGATTGATTTGTTTTCAGCCTGATATTCGCTTTGAGCTTTGAATAAAGCGCTACATAAATGCTGTATTATTACTATAATATTACTATTACTATTACTATTATTATTACTATTACTATTACTATTACTATAACTATTACTATTACTATTACTATTACTATTACTATTACTATTACTATTACTATTACTATTACTATTACTATTACTATTACTATTACTATTACTATTACTATTACTATTACTATTACTATTACTATTACTATTACTATTACTATTACTATTACTATTACTAGCACTAGTACTAGCACTAGTACTAGCACTAGTACTAGCACTAGTACTAGCACTAGTACTAGCACTAGCACTAGTACTAGCACTAGCACTAGTACTAGTACTAGTACTAGTACTATTACTAGTACTAGTACTAGTACTATTACTATTACTATTACTATTACTATTACTATTACTATTACTATTACTATTACTATTACAATTACTATTACTATTACTATTACTATTACTATTACTATTACTATTACTATTACTATTACTATTACTATTACTATTACTATTACTATTACTATTACTATTACTATTACTATTACTATTACTATTACTATTACTATTACTATTACTATTACTATTACTATTTCTATTACTATTACTATTACTATTACTATTACTATTACTATTACTATTACTATTACTATTACTATTACTATAACTATAACTATTACTATAACTATTACTATAACTATTGCTATAACTATTGCTATAACTATTACTATAACTATTACTATAACTATTACTATAACTATAACTATAACTATAACTATTACTATTACTATTACTATTACTATTACTATTACTATTACTATTACTATTACTATTACTATTACTATTACTATTACTATTACTATTACTATTACTATTACTATTACTATTACTATTACTATTACTATTACTATTACTAGTACTAGTACTAGTACTAGTACTAGCACTATTACTATTACTATTACTAGTACTATTACTATTATTAGTATAAGTAATCATACGGTTTTTTCTCGTTCAATTTGGAATTAATTTGCACAAGTGAGTTTTTCAAAAAGCTGAAATTGCGCGAGCCGCTTCGACGAGTGCAATTTCAGCTTTTTGAAAAACTCACAAGTGCAAATTATATTAATTTCAAATTGAATGAGAAAAAACCGTATGATTACTTATTAATAATACAAACATGAAAAAATTCGCGCGGAAAAAGTGCCGGAACCATGATTTTTCGCATTCGAGAAAACGTTTTTCAGAGTTTCCGCACAAAATTTTTGTCTTTGCTTTACATGAGATCATTGGCCTACAAAAGTTCTCATTGTCTGTCTATAAATCATAATCCAGAATTACGATGTATAATTTGCACTGGTGTTACACTTTTTGCACCGGTGTTGCATTTTTTGCACTGTTGTTACACTTGACCTGCACTGCTCTCAGCCAATCAGAATCGAGTAATTTTTTCATGTGTATTATTATCATTATTATTATTGTTACTGTTACTGTTACTGTTACTGCATGTTACTGTTACTGTTACTGTTACTGTTACTGTTACTGTTACTGTTACTGTTACTGTTACTGTTACTGTTACTGTTACTGTTATTGTTACTGTTACTGTTACTGTTACTGTTATTGTTACTGTTACTGTTACTGTTAGGCCTAGGGCAAACGTCGAATCCAACTCGAATATAATTCATCGAACCTATTTATTTTGAAATAGGCGCATGAATGATGCGACGTTTGCTGCAATTAAATTCGACTCAAATTAATCGATTCGACTCTAGCATAGGTTCGAGTTGCCAACTCGGATAATGCGACAGCGGCTCGGCGTGCCGGCAAACGTCGCTCCAAACACGCGCCGAACTCAATTCATAAATCATGCAAATTACAAAATAATTTATTTAAATGTGATAGACTGGGCAAATGCCACAAAAATACATACTCCCCCATCTGCCAAACACTATTTCCCCCCCTGACGAGCATGCGCAGTGCGAAGACAATGTCTCGACCGGAAAGAGCAAGATTTAGAAAGGCATTGAAGACATCGCACTTGAGCTCGAGCAGGATGGAAATGTGCTGTTCGTGTTTTATGAACACAAAATACGAGTGCTTGAAGTGCAAAATACCAATTTGTAACCAGTGTTCTGTTTGCTAACAAAAGCACGGTCAAACATGCCACTCGGAGTAGTAGCTGTCGTCTTTGATACACTGATCTCAGAGCTGTATGCAATGCCCTTCTTCTCTGCCTATTTTTTGCAATTAATTGCCAAAGTAAGGCGTCGCGAGCACTATGTTCCGGCATCTCGCTTACAACTACTAGCATTAATTAGCAGCGCTTCGGGTGAATAGCACGGGGGCGCGTGCTTATTCCTGTGTTTTAATTAAGCCAACTGGTGAAATAGGTGCGACGTTTGCTACCAAGCTGAAATGAAGTCGACTCTTTGTCGCGCCTATTTAAATGTATTCGACGCGACTTTAGATTCGACGTTTGCCCTAGGCCTTACTGTTACTGTTACTGTTACTGTTACTGTTACTGTTACTGTTACTGTTACTGTTACTGTTACTGTTACTGTTACTGTTACTGTTACTGTTACTGTTACTGTTACTGTTACTGTTACTGTTACTGTTACTGTTACTGTTACTGTTACTGTTACTGTTACTGTTACTGTTACTGTTACTGTTACTGTTACTGTTACTGTTACTGTTACCGTCACTGTTACTGTTACTGTTGTTGTTTTTGTTATCGTTAAGTCAAAAGACGTGGCCCATGATACCTTTGCCGGGTGCAGGAGGGTATCATTTGGAGTCGCGGTTTAACTGATATCTGAGAATGCCACTTTTTAAGGCTACGTCCACCCTACTTCGGAGAAATTTGAAAACGATGTTTTCACTCTGAAAACGCATCAAATATTTTCCGTCCACTCGCACTACCCCGGAGAAATTTTAACTCACCGGCCTCACTTGAGGAAAACTCTGTGAGAGGAATTATATGATTGTGTTCTGATGGTCGGAAAGCTCTGTTTTCAAAATGTCTTACTGCCACACTAAAACGCAAACCTTTTGTTTTCAAACTCCCCCGGTTTGAAGAACGTTTTGAAATGCTCCGGCGTTTTCGTGACAGATTAGTGTGGACTGTTCACCTTATCGTAGAAATAAGGCTGCCTACATTGTCTGTTTTCTTGTGCGGCAACAGACCAGTGATGTGTTTGATATGACTCAGAGCACGCTTTTGAAGGGACGGTATGCCGGATGATAGTGTGTTAATATCTATGGCTGAGAATTTGCTAAAACTATCATGCAAAGTAAAACAGAAAGCCTCAAAAATGATGAAAGGAAAGCAAACAAACACAAAATACAGAACATCAAACCAACCAAAATAAAAATTTTTCCCAACCTGTCAATTTTGTTCCCTTGCCATCCTGTCACAAAATAAAAAATGATGAACTGTTATCAACTCCCAAATTTATAATGCTGCACTTTTTTTCCAAAATGCTTGTTCTTTTCAATCTTAACCTGTAGGATCTTTTTATCAAATTATTTGAATCACTGGTAGCATTTGGAAATATGACATCGGTATCGATAATCAGGAGGGACACTGTACCTTTAATTGTCAGTTTTAGGTCCAGTACCGCAAAATTTAGTTATTTTTTTTTAATCTTTGAGAAATGCGCCGTATAAAAAAGGTAAATATTATTATTGTTATTCTGTTACTTAAATAAAATTGAGAAAAAGTGACCTGCCTGGGATAAACAAAACAAAACAAAACAGACAGAAAAACAAAGCACGGATCATAAATTCAGATCATACTGCCCCCGCCGGACACCACTAACAAGAAATGAAACGCTGCCATTTGCAGTGCTTAATGATTTCTTGGCTCTCTCGTCTGGTTTGCTTCTTTGGTAATCAATTACGCATTTAGAACTAACTGCATGGGCGAGTATTATTTATAATCAAAACCAGTAACTTTGAATAGCTGTAGTGGTAACCTTGACAAAAGAAAATCAGTATTTACAATCGTAGCATTTTTGTACCTTAAACCTCCTCAAACTACTAACAAATTATCGAATACTCTGGTTTTTTTTTGTTTTTTTTTTGTTGTGTTCTTTAAAACTGAATACACGGAAAAAAAAATTGCTCACACCAACGAAAGCTTCTCATGGCTTACTCTGAAAAACGGTTGCAAATTAATTTCCTTTCTGTTTCTAAAGCTCAGTGAAAATGAATGCCTCTTCATATTTAAAAACAACATCATTACTAAGCGTCGATCAAGATTTATCGCATCCATGTATTTATGTCGTTTTTTAAGGCTTAAATTTTCCCAAAAACACGTTAGAGCTGGTTATTCAACAACGATACTGCATTCAATTCCTTCACAAATAGCCATTCTTCGCTCGGGGTGATTGTGTTGATAGAAGAAAAAATGGTGGTCTAAAGCCTCATGAAAACGCCTCCGCACATCTGTCTCTTTCAGAACATGTGATTTTTCCACGGAAGCGCATTTCACCATTTGCTTTCCTATGAACTTGAAACGTGGCGATATAAGACGGTATGTCAGTGTTTCCAGTCTTTAGGGTCGATATTTTTCTCCAGTAAGATCTCTCAGTACCATCATTTTGTCTGTTTCCGTGAACGTCCGCAACTGATCTTGGTTTTGTTCGAAGAAGGTCAAAGCAACTCGTCGTAGGACATTTGACTATCGCCGTGTTGATACGCATTACATGGTTTTAGTCGTCTGCGGAGTAACTGCACAGGTCGTCAGAGCAGCTTTAGTAATCGCGCTCTTAGGCGAATCACCTTCGCGGCATATTGACGCAATTCTGAACACGCCAGAATGAACGTGCGCAGTTTCTTCAGAACGGTGAGTGTCCTCAAAACCCCTCCATCTTTCCAGAGAGCAAGCTCCTTGCTTTGCAGCGGCTTGTAATGGTGGAAAATTCTTGTGGATTACCACATAAGATTTGCAGGACTCGTTTTTCTGTTCGTTCTCTTGAGGAGATGAAGGCGTTTTACTTTTGACAACCGGGCGCCTTTCAAGACGAGGAAGCTTTAAAAACATCAGCAGTGAATTGCCACCCTCACTTTTCGCTTCTTGAGCATTGTTGCATATTCTTCGAAGCGGCGGTTATTTCATTTGCTTTGAAAGCTCCGCATTTGGCCTATTATTATGTGCCATTCCCTTTTGCGATGCCTTTCTCAAGGAGCCGTCCATACGTGCTGTTTTTTCATAACTTGAAGCGAACACTGTATAAAACATGTTAACAGCCTTTTTCGCTCGGAAAAAAATGGAAATTACAGGCGATTCTGACAAAACCTTAAAAACACATGTTTTGTCCAAAACAAGGTGCGTCCGGACACATTCACTCTTGTCGTTAGCAGGCTGTTCACCTGCTATTCCGATTGTCTCACACTTCCTCCAACCTTGCCGGGGAAAACTTCATGATCATGAAATAACCGAAGTGTATGTAAGTTAACGGGTGGAGTTTATGCACAAAGTACATTTCACAGTCTTCAGTTCGCATCTAGGCGTCTTATTCTTAAAACAGGATAAAAATGTCACAACTTGGTGATGAAAGTGTAAAATCCTCTTTTGTTTAAGATGGATAGTGTATTTAATTAATCACCGTTGTTTCAATTTGAAGGTTTTAGTCAGTTGCTATTACGAAACTGCAGTTCAAATGTAAAAGTGCTGTACTCCCCCATTCACCAAGTGAAGTAATTTTTCCTCCGTACTATTCATACGCAAAAATACTGCTGATATTGGAATTACAAGAAGTTGTGGGGAAGGGTCTTTTTAAGTAAATGAGGAGCGGTACTCTTGGGGGAAATTTTTCTCTTTCGCTCTCCGTTTATCGACTTTTAAGAAGAAGAAACGGAAGCTTTGAATGGTGAATGAATAATGGAAAGAACATCCTCGTATGAAAAGCAGACTGCAGACACATGGAGGGACACTACATTGCTAAATACAATAGCTGTTATTGCAGCTGACTTGAGTCTGTGGCAAAATATACCCTTGTTTTCAAAGGCATACCAACGAGGCTATAGGGTCAATACAAAGCAGAATGGATCCTTTCGCCGGCCTCGTCTGTATGCCAAACCACTACTGATAACAGCAATAAGAGCTATTGTTTTGCCTTTAACCCTGTCAACATTTGACATGTCACTGTTGAAGTTCAAAGATCATGTGAGATAATATTTGCCATGTCATTGGCCACTCTGCGCCATTTCATTGTGACACGTTGATACACGGCTAGCGGAAGCAAGCTTCGTTTGTTTTTTTTTTATCCTGTGAAACACGAGCTTGGTTTCTCAGGCTGTGTGAGCCGTAAAGACAGCAATCACTAGAACTACAACTCTAATTTAACCGAGGAAGTTAAAAACATTTCAAGAAAATTACCTCTACTGACTTTGGTTGACTTAAGCTTTGAATCTGGCTCATCGCGTTAAGTTACAACAAATTTTCTCGCATGCACTCGTGTGCATCAATTTATGTACCTAGTTTGTATTACTTCCTTTCTTATCTCCGTCACAAAAACACTCTTTTGGCTTCTCTCACTTTTAATCGAACGTGCATCGTAAACGTGATTTGTAAACCTCATAAATAGGGGATAAAATGAAAGCTAATCAACAGTAATTTCTCAATCTTGCGCAAGCGAACTGAAATTACAAAATTTGGAAATCCCTTCTCATTCAAGAAAGTTTCTGAATTAATTTTACTGATCATTTTAGTAAACTCGGTCTCCCAAGGAACAAATGGAAACCTCTCCAAAAATCACGTGATATTCTGTTTTTTCTGTTGTGCCAATATTGCTGCAATATATAAAAGGAAAAGTTGTTTTATTTTTGAAGCGTTCAAAAATCTCAGTAGCACATGTACATAAAAGCTAAGAAAAACATGGACTTTTACAGGAATTGGCCGGTTGCTCAATTTTTTTCGTTAATTTTGACGCATCTTTTTTTTAAAAAAAAAAAAAACATTTGAAAGAGTGGTGTCTGTTATTCATGTCGAGATATCAGAGCATATTAATCATTTGCTCAGAAACTGACAATAGGTGGCGAAATCACTTTTCAACAAGAAAACATTAAAAACAAGCGGAAATATAAAGCTGGAGTGTATAGTCTGCTAATGACACTGTGACTTGATACCGAATGCGTTTGTGGCGGAGAAAACACGTTTTTCTGAAAGACTCGTGGATAATTTCCATTTTTATTGCTTCGAGGCAAATGACAAAAATAGTGGCTCTGACATTTTTTTTATCATTTGTTTATCCAGTGGGGTGCAACAGTGCAGTATTAATGTCGTGTTACATCTTTTTTGAATAACAGTTGATAGCACAGAGGGCAACGTTATGGCGAATAGATATTTGACAAACAGAGCGCAAACGCGCCAAGCAAGATTGCCACCGATAAGAGGAAAGTACGGCGCCATTAATAATCCGATGTTTCAGGATTTTAGACATGATAGTGTGCCGTCAAGTCTTCCAAGACTCCCTCAAGTGGAGAACCGACGGTTTCTTGCAGCGAATACGTCTTCGTTCCTCCCTCAAGAGCGAAAAATCAGTTCTTTCCTCACAGATGACAAGAAGCTTCCTCCAATAAAACTCGTCGCTAGGGATTCCAGAAACCCGTTGAAAAGGTCGACTGAGTCAAGAGGAATGAATAGAGAGCAGAGAGCTTTCGCCGACTCTGGCTTACATTCGGTTGATGATATAAATCTCGATGACGACCAGGCTAAGAACGGGACATTTAAAGAAGAAGCCTTTGCTGAGAACACCGGGCCGTTTCGAAGGCCCGCGCAGTTACTGCGAAGACGGTTAAGACCCAGGAGAGCTTATATGTGCCAACAGAGTGATGGCCAAATTTCACATGAAGAACTGCTTAGGCTCGATCAAAACATGGATCAAATGTGTGCTTTTACGGAAAGAGACAAAGTCATAGAAGTTAAAGATTTTAACGGAGAGAAGATCGAGCCCAACAAGACTGGAAACTACGATTTGACATCATACATGGGGATGTTTGCAGTTGAAAGCAAAGCAGATAGTAGCGGCAGCCACGACAGCAAGTGCAGCTCAACGGTCAAAACAGATCATGACACTGGCCTGCCTCGAGTAAGTGAAGAAACAAAGAAGCGTGTGAGAGGCCGTTTTTATGAGGCGCTAGATCTACATTTTATCATAACTATCGTAACGCGCATTCCGAGCGTAGAATGGCTATTTGTGAAGAAATTGAGCGTACGATCGTTGTCGATAACATCACGCTGTCGTGGTTCAGAGAAAATTTGCGACTTCAAGACGTTTTGAATATTTGGATGCTGTGAAGTTTAAGAAAAGATTAAGGCAGTTTGTTTCCGCAAGGGGATTTCTTTCAGAACTAAGTGAAGCGGACTTGTATGAGAAGATGGCAGGTGTAGATTCATTTGTTTTCAGCCTGGTATTCACTTGCGCTAGATATGATAAACACAAATGTAAAAACTTTTACTTTAGTTAAAGTGGGTTTCATTGTTTCAAAATTAAAAGGTGTAAATAAATCCCTTGGTGAAAGTGCGCATAGAAATGTCTCTTTGCTCTTTAACGAAAAATTGAGATAATAAGAAGTCCTTGTGCTGAAATGATAGAGAACGAATCAAAAAACGTGATCATGTCCTTGAATCACGCGTTGACTCGGGGAGCAGTCAAAAATCACGTTCTTGATGATTTATTTTTAGCAATTTCATTTAAAGTGTTTTCCAAGTCAGCCGCTCATCCGCTCAGCCGCTTTACTCCAGCTTCCGTTGCTTTAGGCGTCAGTGAAAAATTACCTACGCTCTCTCTTGCCTGGAAAGGACACTTGTTTGCCCAAGTTAATGATGCAAAGTTCCAGGATTCCTAACCATACGATAAACAAAGTCGCAACAGATGCACCATCTCTTTTACAAAAGAAAAGGAAAAAACAAACCCGCTTGAAACAGTTCACTGTTGACTTAAATCACGACTCACACTGTCCCTTGCCGCTAAACTTCCGGTCACGTGGTTAAGTGCTACTCAGGAGGCATTTCTCGCTCCTTCTAAGCGTCTACGCTTTAGCATATCTAAATCTTTATGGTGCTCAATTTCCTAGCCGAGAATTTCAGACCAATTAACTCAAACATCATTGATGCACTTCAAACTTGGTCTTTTAAGTCAAAACCAAGTCAACTGATTTTGCAATCAGCGTGAGCACTTAAGACCAAATTCATAGTTATAATTTTCAGCCGTTGATCATTAAATGGGGCAAAATTGTTCAATAAAATCAATTGTTTTTGTTTAGGGTTTATTTAAATATGACTGAGCTCCACAGTGATCTGCAAATCACTGACCGTGTTGGTTTTCTACAACAAAAGTTCGAAGCCGTGTGAGAAGACGCAAAACACGCTAAGATGATGCCCAGAACTTTAGGGAGGCAGCGTGGCCGAGTGGTTAGGGCGCCGGACTTGAAATCCTGAGGTCCCGGGTTCAAGTCCCGCTCTGACGACTAATCTGGAGTTGTTTCTAGGTGGACCCTAGTTCAACTTCTCGGTCATGCTTGTAAATAGCCAACTGGTCTGCCTCCCGCCAGTTGGGATTTTTAAGCCTGTTATGTTCATTTCAAATATTTGTTTCCTTCAGCATGCCTGTGAACTAGCTAGGTGTAGCTAAGTGCATGACCACTATAAACAAACATTTGACAATTTTTTTTTGCCTCGAAAACCATGTTTTTTAAAAAAAAAAATAATAAAATAAACAAACATATTTAACCTTATTTTGATGTTTTTTTCAGTTAAGACTTCCGTTTTAACATCTCAATTTTGTTTTCGAATATTACGTATTTAGTGTGGTCTTCTCAGTTAATTTTTGGTATTTTCACCTCTCTTTTTTCACACTTTTGATCATGAGGCAATCATGTCAAGAATACAATACTGGTCACAATATTGGTTTAATGTGAATATAAGCTTAACTATGGTGGTGCACTACAATAGTCCATCTGCCGCTTGTTTACAGGTATGTTACTATAGAAAAGAAATAGTAAAAAAAAATGAATATGGAGTGAGAAAATTTGGCTAAGATAAGCAACCATAGTCCGCGGTTGCATGTATTTGAGACACCGGACATAAAAATTACATTATCTACTGGTTGATCTCCAACTTAAACCATTCGCTTATAGCAACGGCAGGCCTTAACCAATTTAAGCATAGCAAATTAAAAAGAGAATTAAAATTCGACCGGGAGTGGCTCTCACATGTTTCATTGTGGAAGACGTCATTGATAATCATTCGTTCCCTTTTAAAGGGGCTCAGTCACGGCATCTTGAGTTATTTTGAACATCGAAAAAAATAACCGTTAAATTGAAGGAAACCTAAAAATAACACTTTGTAAAGATAGAAAAACATCAAAGAGACGATAATAAACCATAAAGGAACAAGGATGGTTAAGGATGGAGAAGATTGACGCTGATTGCAAACAACGAATTTGAAAAGTTTTGCTAAGCTTTTCAAACGTGACTGAGCCCCTTTAACTTCGGGAAAAATTACATTATAAAACAAATTGAAGTTTTCACTTTCTAACGGTCTTTCAGTGCTGTAATGGAACAGTATTAGATAGATATCGACCAGTGATATCTTTGGGAAGGAAACCTACGCATGATTAGTGAAAAATGTTGGTCCAAGAATCTAGTCAGTCAAGGTGTCTTTCTTTCTTGTACCAGAGCCACCTTTACCTCGGGCCAGGGCTCCGCCGATAGAGAGGGACTGGTGGCCCTCTGGGGCGAACATAATATTGCAACGTTTTCGCTGTAGCAATCACTGCACGAAGAAGAATCAAGTGTACATTTTGCAACGACTACTGGAACGAAAGCGTTTCCGAGTCATAAAAGTGAAATCAGGGAGACGTTGCATCATGTAACAAGTTACATGATGCAACGTCTCCCTGATTTCACTTTTATTTTGTAGCAGTTTCTCTCTTTAAACTCGGTGAAACTTTACAGTGGTGCGTCGTAATTTACTATCAAACCACGTTCATGGGAGACTCTGAACATCAATATATTACTGACAACATTCTTTCAACAATGTCAAGATAATCACCTAGGCGAATTAACATCATATACAAAATTAATTCATTCGCAACGTACCAGAGTGAAAAGTTTAACTGTTTTCGTCAGTTGTTTATTCTGTAATTGCTTAAAACGAACTAAGTTTGTTGTTGATTTCGAAGATAAGTAGACAAGTAACCGTAGAACCAGAGATGGAATATTTGCATTATAGTCAATAACAAAGCAAAGATTTTTAAAACTTCCAATTGTTTGCCGACAGTACTTTGGCAAAGTACTATCAGAGAATAGCCTTTTATTACAACTATTTAACAAAACGCTTGCGCAAATCCATTTTGAAGGAGTTGAATGTGATAATTTGATTTTGGTGGCATCTGGAAAACTAAGGCGCAAAAGTGCTCCTAGTGTATTTAATTCCGCAATTTTCTTTAGTTTCGCGTCCTGTTTTCCTCGAAAATCCATCTACTTTGTTGATTGTTTGCTTCCACGAGGTTTCATTACTTTGAAAGAGAGCACTGAATCTTTTTCCAAACAAAGGTATCCTTGCGTAAACAATAAGGCAATAACTTTTCCATATATTAACGATCTGTTTACTAATCCATTCTGGGTAACGCAGGTTATTCCCAACGGACATTTCTCTCAAGCTCGATTCACAATTTCGAGGCTGACTTTGATGAATCACCTCTCTCACTAATTGCACTCAATTAGCACATCGAGAAGCGAAAACCCTTTGCAAACAACGCCTTGATTGATGTCGTTGTTATGGAGTGGAAAACCAAGTCAAAACAATCGCTTAGTAAATCGATATTGGAGGAAGAAGAGGAAGCAATGAAGCCCACGGTTAGGTAAGTACGTTGACTTCACTCAGACTTGTGAAAAGTTTGTTTGTTGTTTGTTATTTGTACTTCACACTGAGGCATCACTCTTTGATTTTTTCAAAGCAACTTTCGACAATCTATTCATTACGCCACGTAAATTGCAAAAATTTCGAGTCAATAAGAGCTTTATCGAATGTTTGGCGGTCTATTATTTCCTTTCTAGGCCGTAAATTCGTTGTCAAGATGCAACAATGCAGCGTTGGTCTTTGTACCTCTTCGAGAACATTGTTATCACACAGAAGTGGAAAAAAACAGTCGTTCGGATCACTACAAAGGTTTCGGAAAGCATTAAATCAACAGGAGCTGATAAAAGGAATGTTTTCCGATGAGAAGATTTTAATGAGCCATTTTTTTTATTGTCATTTGAAGGTCTAGAAGTGCGTGGGTCTCGTCACGTCAGCGTTTGAATCGATTTAAAAACATATTATTTTGCCGTCGCTACCATTTTTAACATTTTAAATTAATCGCATATAGTCTTTGCTTTTCCAAAAATCTGCGACACCTCAATGGCTGTGTGTGAGCGTACCAGAATATAGGCAACAAGCAAATTATCTTCCATATATAACCTGTGTAAAAAGTAATTCAGAACGGCAACGCTGTAGTCTTCTCGTTACACTAGCTTATTAAAATTTTAGACATCCAAAACTAAATTATTTTCTTTATTGGGCTCTTTGTATTAAAGCAGCCCTGAACAGAATAAGCTTTGAAATTAAGGATGAAGTGTCGGCTTTATTTCACGGAAAAAAAACGACCCGCTATGAAGTCCATCATTTGTGGTAGCGCTGGAACACAAGCGAGCTTTATATCGCCATTTGTAACTCAATAAAAAAAGTCGGCTTGGCTGGAAAGGAAAACTTGACATTTCTGTAACGAAGTTTTTTTCGGACAGGAATCCAAACAAGCAACTCAGCCATATCGAAAATTAAGGCCTGGTTTAAACGTCGCATTTTATATGCGCCGAATGAAATACTAATTTTAGTCGACTCGAATGAATACGTTCGGCTGATTTGATTTAAACGTCGCATTTTTTGTCGAATTAAATTGCTGAGCGTGATCGACGTGTTTTAAATTCCCATTCGAGCAAACATAAATTATTTAACATAATTTGAATTCGATTCAGCACATGTAAAATACGGTGTTTAAATCAACTGTCGAACTTCAGTCGAATATTCGACTGGATCAGTCGAATATTCAACTGACTCGCATCGAATTGAAATATGTCGCATTTAATTGATTTAGACGTCGCATTTTACATGCACTTAATTCGACAATTCGATTCGGCTCATGTAAATTGCGACGTTTAAACCGGGCCTAAGTCGAGTGGTTTAGGGTTGAAGCCGCGGAAATTTGGGGAATACAATATCGACCGGATTATATGATGATAATGGCTGATCATTTGTGAAAACGTCATACGTATTAGCGCGACAGGTGCCACATCAAATGATTAAAATTTGAATATATTTTGCTAATACTGAAAAATCATGGCAACTTTCTATTTTTTGTCGATATTTTCGGGTCAAGGTACAAAGTTCATAAGACAAATCAACATGGCCGATTTAAAGCCAATTTGTGAAAAATAAGTTAAAATAAGGTTTATACCAAAATAAAATAGAGTTTGTAATGTTAGATACAGCCACCGTTTTCCAGCAAAGACAAGAAAGTGTTTTCAGTAAAATTTTTCGTTTTTGCAATTGCTTCATTAATGAGAGAAGGATGGCGTCATTAACGGCTTTGTGTTTTTCTTGAGGCGTCAGTGAAGAATACAAGGACAGCATATATGGCACTGTCCAACGAATCAAAACTAACCACAAGCAAATATAAATGAAACTAGTAACGGTAAGCAAACAGCGCATTCCGGCGGCGTTCTGCAAATTACCTCCACTGAATACAAACCCTATAAAAAAAAATTAATGGAAATAACAATGGCCATCATAAAAAACCTAGAAACCTTAAAAAAAACAGACCTAAATTAAATTCGTTTTCTTTTTTCTTTCAGCACAATTTCTAGCGATTGGATTCGATCAGGAAGCGAATTTCATGGATTTGTTGAAGCGTCGCATGATTTTCTCGGCATAAGACTGAAAACGTCAGCCGTTTGCGTAGAAAACTGGAAGTCGATGAGTATCAGGCTCAGGATCCTCAACAAACTTCAATATGAACCATTTTTAGAAGAAAACGAGAGGAGAGTATCGGACATAATACAAATTTATCCAAAAGAATTTGTTTTCGAGCCGTCTGCCGAACTTGTCTTGAAGCTACCGAGCTGTGTGGCACCGAAATCTTGTGGCCAGATGGTTTGCCTTTATTGCAGTAATGTTTGGCTAAGAAATGGTGTGAAACACCTTAAATGGAAGCCACTCGATTCCTTCTGTTTTCACGTGAATGAAGCGAGGACTGAAGCGAGAATCCGTTGTGTGAAAAGCGGACTTTATACGATTAAAATTACCCAGCATCCCCAAGTCACAAAAAAACTAGATCCGTACACAGACTGCGAAGTTGAGCTGGCGGAATATCCAGGAATTCAAGTCAAGTTTCCCGCTGGTTGCGTTACTCGGAAAACGCAAATAACATTAGAAACAATCTGCACTGAGGACTTATACAATCTGCCGGCACCGGCCCCAGTTTCCCCAAGATCATTGAGTTCGTGGCTTCCACCTCAGAGCTGCAATCCAGAGGATTTGGACACTAAGAACATGTTGGACATTACATCCAGTCCTGTTGTTCTCATACGTCCGTCGAAGTTTCGTTTCACGAAGCCCATTCAACTCACCCTACCTTTGATGGGAGATGGATTTGAAGATTTCTTTTCTAGAGAGAACACCAGGGTAGCAGTGTTACTGAGTAAAATGTTGGACGAGGACACAATCTTATGGAAACACCATTACAGCACACCAAAGGTAAGATTCTCATTGTGTTTTGTTTTTGCGCGCGTCTTTGTTGTTTTTGTTGTTGTTGTTGTTGTTTGTGTTTGAAAACGAGGGCATGACTGAAATGTGCCTGGAATATCCCACTTTTCATTTTTTCGGCGGGAAGTTTGGGTGCAATATCGTCGAGTATACCACGGCTTTCCTGTTTTCTGATTGGCTGTTTTTTATGTCATAGTATAAAACGCAGTATCCTCTAATATTCTCGATACCTGCGATGATGGTTCATTTTGTAATGCAGTTTTAGTAAATATGGGTTACCATGGGAAACAGAAGTGGTTCCTTACTTACTTTGTGCTGGTGACTAAGACGTTTATGTTTTTCTTTTAACAACGCAAGTCTTCGAAGATATAATATTATCTATAACACTGCAAGCAACGATAAAAGCAGCAGTAAAAAATTCTTATCATGAAAAACGAAACTGAACTGTGAAATCGTCCTCACGATATCTTAGTGATAAATAGATTACTTCATAGAAAGTGCGACGTACGGATTTTTATTCACGAGTTGCAAAACTTTGCAAAACGAACGAGTGAGCGCAGCGAACGAGTGCGTTTTCAAAGTTTTGCAACGAGTGAATAAAAATCCGTACAAAGCACTTTCTATG
This sequence comes from Platygyra sinensis, assembly GCA_019787425.1. Classification (NCBI taxonomy): domain Eukaryota; kingdom Metazoa; phylum Cnidaria; class Anthozoa; order Scleractinia; family Merulinidae; genus Platygyra; species Platygyra sinensis. The sequence goes on along the minus strand of JAHPZR010020912.1, from coordinate 76,574 downwards.
CTGTAATTTGTTTATTGTATATATAGCGAGAATTAGACATATCCTTTAAATCAGTTTTATCTTTCCCCGATGACATAAGCTTACATGCAGAACAGCAAAAAATTCAAGACTGATGTAAATGACCGAACGTAATTAAAAAACAAATTCGCTTTCCCGTCCAGCAGCAAGAGGACAAAGAGCCTACACAACGTAAAATACAATACGGGGAATTCGTATTAAAACACAAAGTGTGAAATCTTTTCGCTTGTCCATGACGACGCTTCGCGCTGTGCAAAAACAAATTCGGACTCTATTGACTTACGCTGTGTGTAGAAGAAATGTTCCTCCTTGAATGTTCGCCCTTGAAACAGAGATAAGACTTGTTGAGGTGACTGTTGGCTGAAGCTGAAGTGCTGTTTCCGAAAGTCAATTGAAACGGGAAGCCGAAGCCATGTTTTTAAAACACAAACTGCAAGCGGGCGCTGGGAAGCCATTTGAGTGTTTTGCTCTGATTGGCTAAGCCATTCTACTCTGGGCGATGATTGGTCATATTTTCACATGTGAAGAATGCTATACGCGAAGTTGATTGGACGTATCGCTTTTTCACATGTGAAAATATAGCACATAGAGAACTCTATTTGCAGGGTTTATGAACTAAGATTCTCGCTATATATACAATTAAAAAAATACTTAATTCCGGGATAAAGGTACTTTTAAGCACGATTTACAACCCTTGTAAGAGATATTTTTTGGTATTTGCAAGATTAAACGACTGATATCAACCTTACCAGCTTCGTTGTAACAACAATTTAGAGGCTGTTTAAAGAAAACTGGTTTTCTATAATAGAGTCAGTCTGCTTATTAGTTTGGTGTTGTGATTTTCAGATTGTCACCATGGAAAACGGGTCCAAGGTTGCTTCTTTCTTAATCACAAGAGGAGGGTTATACAAACTTGTCCGGCGGATGACAAACACCAACATGCGCTATATTGAACAAATATCCGGTTGCATATCAAGGGAACTCCTTTTCCCTACCAGCAGCAACACCAAACTTAGCAACTTCGTGACCACGTCCCTTCGAGGCCTCATGACCGAGATTGCAGAGCCTGGGAAACAGTTTGTGTTAAGAGTTGCTCTGTTTGACAATTCACAACTGAAAAATCCTGACAAATGTTTTATTTCTGAAGTCTGCTCCCAGCCGCTGTCTCTTCCCCTCGGCAAAACTCGATTTCTTGTGCGTGGTAGCTTCGAGCCCGACAGGGATGCCGCTGACCATACCGAAGAGCGTACCGTAATGTTCACAGGCAAGACCACGTTTGTTGATTTCTATTTGAAGTTTAGGCTCAGTGATCCGACAAAGCTTCCTGATTTGATTGGCAAGATATCAGTGCACGGAGAAGGAGATGTACAGTTCTATATCAACCTTCACAAACCAACACAGGTATTAAGAGTCTTTCATCCTATTAAATCATAGTTTATAGAAGAGACTGGTTATGAAGCCCAGCAAACATCAAAGGAGCAAACAAAGATGCCAAGATTTATGTTGGAAGATCCACAACCATGCACAAACTTTTGTTTTGCACTCATACACCATGCGTGAGTTACGTAACCAACACGGTTCTATTGGTTAGTTCCTCAGTACGGAGTAAACAACTATTGTGTTTTGTGCAGGGTCAGGGGCAAAAAACAGAACAATAACATACAGCAAAGAACTTTGACGAGTTTCATAACCATTCCCCTCTATTAACTATGCTTAAATTTAGCATTGTAAATAATTTATCTCATTGAGTATTTTAGTCGTAGACTAATTACGATTTACATGGATGAGGTCGTCGGCATTACTACATTAAATTTGGCGTCTAGCTCAGAAAAAATGATCTTCCGTCTTAATTGAGCAGATCGGAGTCGCTTAACGAAAAAGTCCAGTGTCATTTGAAGGCTTCGTGTATGTCTTCTCCAAGCCACTGGACCGCAAGAAATGTTACCTTGTATCGTGTTTCAACGAAATGTGTGGAGAAATAAGGGACCTGAAAACAACAGTATGCCGAGTGAGGTAATACAAACGTTTGTGTGAGATAGCAACTCCTCGACTACGAGGTTTGTTTGTATTTTGCTGGAGTTTATATTTGTTGTGCTCTGATAGAACCCTTAGCTTTAGTTTAAGTGCTATATTTTACCAAAGATTTTTTTTTCTGAAACGAAGTCTATTGTTACGAAACGCTTGTGTATCATTACCTACCGTTGTTACTTTCAGACAGAGGACTTGGATAGTTTAGATCATGACAGGTCAAGAATATGGGAAAAAAGGAAAAAACCAAAACCACTACTAAAGCGTCAAACTGTTGCGGAGTTCAGATCTTTAAGAAAGGAAGCTACCCTCGGTGAGTAAAGCTAAAAACAGCTAAGAGACACGACTCCAATTTAAATGTCAATGTCTAATGCCTAGAAAACATTAGTAATCTTATAAATGCGAGTGTAATTGGCCTGTTCTCAGCCAATCACCAGTGATCTCTCCCAGTCATATGTTTAACTGATTATAATCTGTTTATTTTGCAGGGGAGACTGAAGTTTCGTCTTCTCCCGCAACAGGTCGAACATCCCGAGACTCATTTCCGTTTCTTTCCGAACCAGGTATGAATCTTTCCGAGGCGCGCGCATCATCCCCGAAACTAGCGCAGAGTTTCGAAAATCTTCCAGACATTTCCAGTCATTCAAGCAAACCTTACCGCACCAGTTCCCTTCTAACAGACGAGTCAGAGGAGGACTTGGAAGAAATCAGATGAAGCTATGCACGTGTAGGATATTTCTATGATAAGAGGAAAAGGAGCGATATTGGTGACTGTTAAGTGCATCAAGGACAGAGCAGATGTCTCCAGAAATGCAGGATCATGAGATGCATGCTCCCATGTTAACCATATCACAAAGAGTCTTCTTTCCTAAAAAGTCACTAAAACACACAAAATTTTGTCAAATACGAAGTAATATGAAAATGACACTTTGTGATGCTTATTCATAAAGAGCAATGACTCTCATTAACTTGCACTTCTGAACATAAGTGTAACAGAGAGGAGACCGGTCAGTGAAGACGTTCAAACCGGTCATGTTTCGACCTTGTTGGTATGGGTCTCGGGTAGAGTTTGACCCACCAGTCAATAAAACGACATACTATTTCTCTTAGCATTGAACGCCACAAGGTTACATATAAACAATGACTACTCCTTAGAGCATGCTATGTTAAGTTACTTGACGCACCTTTCTTGTAATGTAAAACGGGGCCTTTAATGCATCTCTTCGGGAGAAAAAATCACGAAAGACCGACCGAGAAATTAGCTTGGAGTTTGAATAGTTGAAAAAAAGCAATTTTGCAAGAAGACTGCTTCCAACTGGTAATTGACGAAACTATTTGTGCGCTCTCAGGACTTACTGAGTGTAAGTATATCGTATCAGACATTTAAGTGTGTACTATCGTTAAATAAAACACTCATTAATGAAGAAAATACAAAGAAAATTAATGTTTAACGAGTGTCTGTATATCTGATACAACACGGCCACATGTTTATGTCCAATTTTTGCCGTCAAGATATATCAAAATCAGAAGTTTAGTGTAATAAAATAGGTCTTCTTAAGAAGTGTTTAAGCCGTCTGTGTTGTATCACTATTCACAAACTCGAGGCGCACTGCTGCGCAAGTTGTATATATGTAGTAGAATTCCACTAGTATACTTATGCAAATGCTGTAATCTGGTTGGCTGAGCGATTGCACGCTATAAGCCATTAGTGTGTAGCGGCTGGAGATCGTGTACGAACTGGCGACGTTTTTTACGTTCTTCCAAAGATTTGGAGGAAAGTTTTGATGAACATGGACAATTAAACACCTGAGAAGCCTAAACGAAAGACCTTCACGATTCATTGACTTAAAAAAAAGTTGAAATTATTGAAAAAACTGAAGCACGCGCGCACACAACTTCAAATTTAATTGACAGATCAATCCCTACGATCTTCTTAAGACGCAAAGTTTAATAATGCGTCGAGAATTAGTTGGAAACCGCTGTTTGAAGTAATTTTTAGAAAGAATTCTATGAAAACAATTTGATTCATTCGCATTTGATTCCATTCGCATTTGATTTCCATGAGGTGATAGTTGATTCGTCCTTCGGCCTCATTCACTATTACCTCATAAAAATCTCGAGCTCATAATCTAATTGTAAACTAGAAAATAACCGAGATACAACGTGCTCTCTCATTGGTTGATAGGTGTGCTTAGTTGAGAATATTTTAATGAAGCTGTGACGTTATGTATTCGCCCGTATTTTTGAGGAACATTTCACTATAACAGTAGCGCATTTTTTCCGTGTTTACAAAGCCTTATTTAAACACTTAAGGGATTTGAAGATTTCTCGAAAGTTCTACCAACCCTCAACTGCTTATCGAGTTTGTATAGCTCTCTTTAATTCTCCGAACCCCCCGGCGTCCTGTTTAGATGAGGTTATGTAAACACTGAAAAAGTGTTCTAACTCTTAAACAGTTTCGGAGTTGCATTAAATTGCAAGGAAGCTTGTTTGGCAAGTAAATATACAACTTAATAAAAAGTGAAAATTTAGAAGATAATAGACAAAAAAAATTTAAGTTAGAGAGATTATCCAGCGTTTATCTTTGTCGAAATGCGTTTTGCGTTGGGCGCGTCAGCAAAAATAGGACGTGACGACTACAAAAAAGCTTTCCCAAGGGACGGACCATTATTTTTTTTTGAGAGAGAGAGAGCGGAAAGGGGAATTGGCCACTTCCGAAAAAACTTTCCTGCCCAGCAAATAATGATTAAAAAACGTGCAAGGGAGCCATTGAAAAAATATCGGGCAAGTGCCTTTTACTATAGCATGATTTTTGATGGAAAAAGCTATTGCCCACCAAACAAAATTATGCCCAACCAAACGGCGAGAAAAATTTTTCATGGCCCAGAAAAGTGCCCAGATCCTCCTCTAAACGATAATGATCAGTCCCTGAAGGAAATTCCACGAGATACTTGTACCAGCCTTGCGCGTTTCGCTCTCCTTTCGCTGAGTTGAGTTTCTGAGTAAATGATTGTAGCGGCACGGCGTAAATTTCCACTGGAAATCTGATTACTCAACCTCTGTTTTCTATTGGCCTACAGAACACATCGTGCCCGTGTTATTCTTGAAAAAAGAAATTTTCAAATATCATCACAATTGATAGTTTCGGACTGCTATCCTTTAGAGGTGTCGACTTAAAAATAAGACACTACCCTGCTTGCGTTTTGTATGCCATAACTCGCAAGCTCCACAGAGTTAACTGCTTGCTCTCAAAATATATCTGACTCGTAATCTTATCATTTAATGAATACAGTTCGAGCTCGCGCAGAAAGAATCATGAAAGTTTATGCTGGAGCCGGCTTGTCTAAACAAGGAGCTTACAGGATCTTGTTAAATAAATAAATATACCGTTTATTTGCCACATTGCAGAATTAACTGAATTAAAGGGCTAAAAATTTACAATCAATGGATAATTAAAACTACTACTGGTGTAAAAACAATAAATATATCTTAATTAAATATTTACATATCTACATATTTACTAGCGAATGACTTAAAGGAATCAGAACGCTGGGTCCGGCAAAAACTCCTATCAGCATAATAAACAATATTTCTTTTGCTGTCGCCGGGCCACAGGTTGGTTGTGTTCGCTTAATTAAGCTGGTGGAGCTCGAAATAATTCCGCCATTAAAAGAGCTCTAAAGCCAATGTAATGTGCACGTTCGATAACCAGAATAACTGCACATACGTATCGCGCAATTTATTCGTGAGAAATAAAATTCATTTGTGGGACGCTTAGTCGCGCCTGTTCCTTAAATAACAGAAAACGTGTAAGAGCTACTCTAGGCTTACAGTCTCTCCATCCGAGGTTTTCGCTCTTTATTCTTAAATCTACGCACGCTCCGCGGTTTTTTGCGCCCTTGCCTCGCTTAGTATGCACGAGCCCAGTTTATTTCGCGCGCGCGCATAACTGTTACTATGACGAAGGCCGAGCTTGCGAAGTTTGCATTCAAATAACTCCATGTTAACAGAGATAAAAAGAAAGAAGGCAAAAGTTATATTTAGAAAATGTCTTGTTGTTCAACGGACACAGCCGAAGATAAACTCGAGCCCTACCAGTTACGCGCACTTTATATAAGACAGATTTCCAGATTTGCTCAAAAAGGAACATTTGGACAAGCTCTGAATGTATTTAAAGAGGTAAGCTTATGTTTAAGTCGCTATCCTTATTAATTCGCGAGAAGTTACCCCAAAAAAGAAAACCACCTTGGTTCCACTAAATTACTTCTATTGGCTGAAATGTAATATGCTATTTCGGAGTCCTTCAAAACTTAAATGGAATTCTCTGCTAGTTTGAATTTACATGGCTACACGTTTCAGAAAGATTTACATGAACTTTAAACACCGGCAATGTTTGCCTCATTAGCATAAGCGATTCAGTTTCTGATGGAACTACAAAAAAGTACCCGACCCACCCGAGTCGTCCAGTACCTCACGTGAACCTCTATTTTCATTCGTTCTCCTTGACAATAATCTCCATTGTTATCAGGGCTGGAGGCATTGTCCAGAGTTGTTATCTATTGTTTCTACAACCAATGCCGCTTCAACGAGGTGCCGCTGGACCCAAAAAAGTCAGTTCTGACTATATAAAGATCATAGCACTATTAATTCTAATTAATTAATTGAGATTAAGCCCGATGTATTGAGTACTTTTTGTCCGACGCTGTGATCTCTCCTGGTTTACTTTGCTTTGCATACAGAAATTTGTTTCCCATTCTGTTTTGTTGCAAAATGTGGTTTTATGGGTAAATAACTTATTTAGAGGAGCCAGGTTAGTTTTTTGGATATCCAATGTCGCTCTCAGGGCGGATTGAACATCCAACGCATGTTAGTTCAGATCCTCAAAATCATAACCCTTGCTCGAAATAATGACGGATGAATTGAATCCTTGCTTCAAAAGAGGTAAAGCTTGGGAAAGCTAGTCTAAACACTCATAATGATATGCAAAGTGGAATTACTCTTACATAACCTCCAATTCATGGTTAAACAATTGGATTACGTAGGATTGCGCGCCTGGAATGCAATAAATACTACAAGCCCGCCAAACAACTTCAGATTCTCTGAGCTAAGTTTTCAGCGGGTGAGCTGGCGTACAGCCCACCCAACCACCCGGATTTGCGCGGGTCGTAATTTTGGCACCTCCTCTAAGCCAACCTGTGCAGCTTGGTTGAGCCCGCTGAACAATATTTCCCCACTCCTTAATATCACTGAGCATGACAGTCTTAGTGTTGTTCAATGGAATACTATTTTTGAAATGGCCCCCATATTTTTACGGCCGGGCCACATCTGATAGACTCTGACCATTGCAAAAGACATCACAGCTATCACAAATTCGACAAAACACCAACTACCAGACAACTGGCCCTCTAATTTAAAGAGAATAAGATAAGTTCAAAAAGTCCAGAACTATAAATAGGACCGCTTCAAGTACACAAATAAATTAAGCTTACGTGAAATTTCCAAGATGGCGGACGAGTTGCAGATTTCCCCATCTCTTTTCCTTTGATGGTAATAAAAGTGCGGCTAGGGACTTATCGGTTAGGGGTGGTGACGGTGGGGAGGAGTTTTGTAGAGACGACGGAGCACTTAAGTGATCGCTCCTTATAGTAGACAGTGATTTTTTGATAACCCCATATAGGCGGTGGAAGATTTCATGATCCCCCCTCCTTCTTCTCTCCCAGTCACTTTAAGAGTCAGTGTAGCTATATGCGTCAGGTTCCTAGTGACTCATCTCGTTTTTTTAATACTTTAGCATAACTATTGATTATTTAATTATATTAAATTAGATCGTGTCTGAACAAGAAACAAAGCTAAAAAATACAAGATCATAAAAAAGGTAATTAATTGATCCCAATGCTTCAAATATCTTTCTATTTCTTTTCAGGGGCCCGTTCCTCGAAAGACCCGGTAACTTAGCGGGCCCGGAATCAGATTTTGAAATCAAAGCCTCAAGAAAACTAGGAAGCGTTCTGACCTCTGATAAAGCCCATTTTGTTTCTTTACCTGATAACTTTACTGCACAATTTTCGAACCTTTTGAAACTCTCATCTGGAATGGAAAACAAAAATGCTTAATGGGCCCGGTAATAACCGGGAGCTTCGAGAAACAGGCCCCTGGTCCCCTTCCCTCCCCCACTAGTGCCCGTCAATAGGCCACTTTAGTTACTTGAGAATCCACGGTCACATGCGACGATCACATGTCACTTTAAATTTGAATACTGGCACGGGGAAAGTATCTTTAATACTTGACGATATATTCCAAAGGAATTCCTTGCTCGATTTACCAAATACAAAACCTGCATTTACAATCAAAGGAGAAGAGAGTCCGAAGTCTGCAATCAGTACACCATCTTAAAAAAATTCAGGTAAGCTAAATCTATTTGTGAACTTGAAGCGGTCCCATTGATAGTTCTGAGCTTTTATAAATTTTATTCTCCTGTCGATTTTATAAGGGGTCAGTAGGGGAGTTAGTAGAGGGTCAGTATTTTGTGAAAACCCCATTTTATTACTGAAGAAAGTTACAGAGTTATTACCAAAATGTCCGAAATCACTTTGTGAAGTTGTATTCTTCACTCGCGCGCAGATCTCAAACAACCTTGGTGTAAATCCATCGACGAAGAGGCTGAGTAACCTAGCTCTCTCTGATCTTCTTGCTGCCGACGAATTCCTGGTTGATCGTGATGCATATCGATATTTACAAAGGTAGGTATACAGAAAGGTTTCTTGCACAGTAACAGTAAGTGTCCGTATCTGTGCACCTTACCCGATGTCCGTTGGTGTAGTTATAAAAGGCCACAAGTATTCACTCATTGTGTTACTTATCGCGAAGTATCCGTGTACCGTTTCGAAACGAAAGCTTACCATCGAATTCTCGGTTACGTTTACCTTCACAACATTCGCAGGGATGATTTTGACTTATTTGAAGACCTCAAATCACCTGATACCCTGGGAATTATAGTACAAGCTAAAATCTACTGACGAATAAACTATGACAAAGACTTATCCTTGGTCACGAGTATTAACTAGTATTCGATTAAATTTACTAGGCATGCTCGCACAAACTCAAAAGTATAAAAGTATTCAGGTTCAAGTTCGCACTCTTTTGTTACCTATTGCCACAATAAACACCATCACCACTTCAACAATAACCGTACTTCAACCAAACTCATACAATCTTTTGAATCCTTACCAATGTTTCAGTCTCGAACCAATAAATTATGATGATAATTGTTAAACATCAAATTTTACATTGATATATGGTAAAATGCTAATGTTTGTGATCATTCATAATTTAAATAAGACTGTTCGTCAAGTCTGTTAGACGTACCGCCAAGGGAGTGTCCCCTAAAGAGTATGCTGTGAACTCATTCTATTACCTTAAAATAAAAGAGAAAAATAGAACGTCAAAATTAGTGTAAGGAAAGAAATATGAAGTAAATAGAGTAATGAGTAAATCCAACAGAATGGCAATTTTGATTTCTCTACATCCTGTCACAAAGTCAAATTTCGTCTCTGTAATCCAGTTCTATCCTTGCGATCGTATACTTCTAAAATACTTGTTCTAGCAAGCTGTATAGGAAATCTTTCGAGTTTCTGTGTATATTTGGTAGCATTTACCCCAAAAAAGGAAATTAGTATAAGAGAGAGAACTTGGACAACTAGAAGGGGCACTGTTGCCACGGTAACATGATTTTCGTGTCGTTTTTTTTCTATTTTTAGACTCCAAGAAGCACTGATCTACAAAAATGAACGGCAAATTAGCCATATTTGCAAATTGCTGATCAAGCATTTTGACTTTGACCCCTTGCATGACATCAAAAGGGGCTTAGAAAAAGCCAATCAAGAGACCTTACTGAAATCGGACTTGCCAATCATCTGCATGTATGGTTTGGACTTGTCAAGAAAGAAAAACCTGAAGAAGCTCCTCGCCCTGTTGTGTAGGTGCCCTAAAGTCAAGAAGATTGAATTGATGTTTTGTACACTAAACCACGAAAATGTTTTGAAGCTTTTTGAAGCAACAATGAAACTGGAATCACTTTACTATTTGGGTAGGTAACTTGAGTGTTATAAGATCAGGAAAATTATTTCTTTATCATGAGGACCACGAAATATCTTAGGTCGGATTTGTAAAGCGGGCCTCTACATTGGAACATAGCATAATGTCTCTGTCGGAGTGACAAAATCAACTGAATGGCACTTTTGATATTGTGATGAGTTTCTTGGCTCACAGAGCATAACATTTCGATACTACCTGCAATCTAAGACATAATTGTTGGGACAGTGTTCGCTCTTTCCCCCTCAATGTTGACAAAAGTCGGAACGGTATAAATACTTGGTTGCTCAGGCGAGGAAAAAATAATTCTATGGCAACATTGAGGGGGGAGAGGAAGTAGGCATTATTCGTAAGTTAAAATCGAAGTTCGGCTCAAGTGTCCCAACTAATTATGTCTTAATCTCGGCTCGCAGAGCATAACATTTCGATCCTACCTGGGTGTTGCCCATTTATTTCCGTCCAAAGCGAGTTTTTGACTGTGTTATGAATGATAAAACGAGCAACGCATAAATGACCAAACAATTCCCTCTGTAGGGTATGTTAGTAAAAAAAAGTGAGACACTACAATTTTGATTAACATAGACCTCTAAGCTTTGTAAACGACAGCAGTACAAAATAGTTATGAAAATGTTCACAATAGAAATCTGAAAACTGTTTTTTGTCTTATTCTTTACAGGTTTAAGAGGTAATAGTATTAATGTAAAATCTGTTTTCAAGCTTCACCGCTTGCTAGAAGAACCACAAAACTTTCCCGCATTAATGTGGGTGGACCTTCGAAACAACTATGGAATTATTACCATTCCTGGCCAGTTAGTTCAGCTCCTAATGGAGCGGAGAAAAGCACATCATCCTTTAACAATGACGGCCGACGAAAACTCGTCTATCAGTGTTCAAGATGCCATTAATGGGAATGTAGTTTAAAAAAATTCAAAACATCATCTTCGATCTTTACATATCACATAATTGTAATCGGCGACTATAAATTGGTCTGTTATGCGTACAAAAATCTTGAACTGTTATCACCTCTGAGTAACCCAAAAAGACAACGCGACTCTTATGAAATCTTATTCCAGAGTTGCTTTCTGTTTTTACGACACCATTTAATCTGAAGGAGTTCATGATTATAATTTCCTCAACTGTAGAAATAACATGTTGGTGTTTATTTCTTTCTTATGTTCTTGAAAACGTTCCGGCAAAGATCAATAGTACAAGATACTACTTATTTTGCATTCAGTGGTTAAACTCACGAAAGCAGGTGACGTTTGATACTGATTAAACAATCCTAAGTTTTTTTTGCTTGAAACACAATGTAAAATAATTCTGAAAATGTTGAGAGTAAAGAGATTTTTTGCATGTTTATACGTTACGCCGTGCAAATAAAAAATAAAAATAAAATAAATGGGAATTTGCAGTGACACAATCCACGAAGTGGCTCTTCATCCACTATTTCCAGAACGAATTAGAATTTAGAAGTGTTGATAATATAATGTTGATAATATAATGTTATTTGGATTAGTCGTCCATCCTCTTTACACTGAACTGTAACAGAATATCGATCGACTGAAGTGTAACAGGATATCGATTTACTGAAGATAAACGGTATCTCAGGAGTGAAAAAAGAGTTACTACAGTAAAGTCAACAACAACCACCGCAGGCTTTCTTTGTAAGTCTTTATAACATTATTTCGTATCCTTATGAACTGAATTAAAACCTAAAATACCATAGAATAACCACGCTTTCTAATGTCTTACTGGGACAAGCAGTCATATTAATTACCTCATTAACGCCGCCAACAAAAATGTGAAGACTTTTGGTCTGCGGCCGAACTTTCACACAATACATCTCTACTGAAGCTTACTGAAATCCCAGTGCATCCGATAAACCTTAATGAGTGCATGCGTTAATACATTTTGACAAATTCACTATAGTCAATCTCTCCATCTCCATCCACATCAAGCATTTCAACTAGTCTGTCAAGGTAAAAGTCACTCATTACTTTCAGCCGCTTCATTCCGTTAACGAATTCTACCCGAGACAAACTGTCACGGAACTGGCATTCGGGATCTAGACGCTTAAACAAATCAAAGGCGTGAATCTTGTTTTTGTCCAAATAGACTTTAAGGAAGTCAAACGGATCAGCCTCCTTTTTCTTGGTAACAAACGAGTCTGTCTTTTTGCATCCATGGTGGACAGCAAGACCTGTTCTTCTTTTCAGAACCTTTTCAAGAAGAGCTTCACAATCATGATCCAACTTGATGTCTAAAATCTTCAAGACTTTCAGTGCTGGAGCACCGCTCTTATACAACATCTCCAATATCTTGTTGACGCCTTGACAAGCATTGAAAATCAAGTTGTGGTTTAGATTCAGCACTTCCAACTTTTCGCAACCCTCGAGACCCTTTGCGATGTTTTTAAGACCCTCGTCTGAGAGTCGGTTGTTGCTAAGATTGAGCTCTTTGATCGTTGAATTTCGCTTCAAAGACTCCCCCAACTCTGTAGTACCAATATCATCAAATCCGTTCCAAGAAAGATCCAACTTTTCCAGCGAGTCATTATATCGCAGGCTCTTAGCAATCGCCTCAGCTCCTTCCCTTCGTATATGGTTCCAGCTGAAATTCAGTTCGACAAGCGAATTATTGTAAGTAAGAGCAGTTCCGAAAGAAACTCCTGAGGCTTCAGAAAACTTGTTGTAACTCAAGTTCAACCAATTCAAAGAGCTATTGTTCTCGACGCCCTCGGCCAATAGCACCGCGTCTTTGTCTCCTAGTCCGTTTCCGGACAGATCTAACTTTCTAATCACTGCGTTATTTGGCAGCGCTTCTGCTATGGCGATGATACCTTCCCTTTTGATATTGTTATTTGCCAAGTTCAGCTCAGTAAGAGCTCTGTTTTTTGACAGCACTTGTCCAATGTAAATTCCACCTTTGCTATTAAGCTCGTTAAACGCCACGTGCAACTTTGACGTCGTCTTGTTTCTGAGGAGAACGGAGGCAATCGCTTTAGTCCCCGCTTCCTTGAGAAAACGATGGTTAATCTTGATCTCTTCCTGGCCAATCTCGTTCTTAAATCGAGACACTGGGGTGACTCCTAGTGTGTCACAAACCTTAAGATAGGTTTCTTTATCTGAATGAACATCGTCATCATCATCATCATCACCATCATCATCAGACAAGGCATCGTCTTCAAGGTCTGTATCCCAGTGAGAGCTGCTAAAGGATTGCGTTTCATCTTCCTCTTCGACCCTTTTTCCTGTCTTTAGAATAGCAAGGGTAGAATCTACTTGCTTTATTGTGCTCGAGGCACTGGAACAGGCTGAGCGTAAGTTCTGTATTTGATTATTAGAGCGATTATCGGTAGAATGTCGCCGTGGCATGTTTGCTGTAGTAGAATCTGAAAGTAAAGGTGTTTGACTAATGATTATCAATGATGAACTCATATTCTTGGGTTGCACGTGACGTCATCATTTTTCAGTAAAAATCCAATTAAGAGTCACCAAAGTTATTATCCTTATCAGGCATGAGAGGGGGTAAATTTATATCTGTGAACAACTTTTCAGCTCAAAACATGCTTCGTCTAAAAACAGGCACAGAGTTATGGCGGTGCGTGACATAAAGCTATGATCTGTGTTAGAAGTTAAAGTATTAGGAAAAGTGCTTATTTAAACGTTTGCTGGATAAGTTCAGATAGTCAGTGGCCTACATAGCCAGAGTAAGTTCCAGATGTTTACACTATTTTCCGGCCGCCATGTTGGTGTCCCTTGGACATACTGGGCTCTGTAAGTTTGTGCAAAATATTTCGACAAATTGAATATCGGGAAATATTACAGACCTAACGCTTGTCTTAATTACTTATCTCCTATAACATTATAATTTTTGGATTTTATTAACTATTTAACAAATGGTAAACGCCATAGCGTGTACTATTGAGTTATGGTGCACGCGGGAGGTTGCTAAGCACGAAAGAAGCGTAAGAGTCGCACGAGGCGATAGCCGAGTGCGACTCTAGCTTCTTGAGTGCTTAGCAAACCTCCCAAGTGCATCCATAACTCAATAGTACACGCTATGGCGTTTACCATTTGTTTTATAACATAACATTGAGACAGAAGTCAACAGAAGTCTTTTAGAGTCCATACCACGCTGCTCGCGTCAATGTGTCAGGCAATTTCTTTTTCAGCTCGCGCTCTGAAAAAAACATTCTCTTTGACGTTGATATTGTGGTAAAAAACAAATCGAAATGTGGTTTATCGTGGTCTGTACTCTTACCGACAACGAGTACCTGTCATTACTCGTTTCCCAAACATTTTTTCGTATTATTTCTGCATATATTAAGCGAGTTTGTAAAAGTGTTTGAAAGGAAAGTCTGACGCGTACAAGCAGCTCATTTGCATAATGCAGCGCGTGCACTTTCAAGTCCGAGTCGGTGTTTTCAGTTGTCAAGACAATTTCATTATCTTTGATATTGTGGTAAAAAACAAATCAAATGTGGTTTAGCGTCGTCTGTACTCTTATCGGCAACGATACGTGCCATCACATCGGTCAAAATGTTGTCCGCAACAAATTGAGCTAGATCACAAAGCGCGCGCTTTGCTTTAGTTATTGATTACGTCAGCAGCATACACCCATGGGCAAATAGTAGATGCCGAATTAGCCAATCAGAGCGCGCGCTTTGCTTTAGTTATGTTATAAATGGTTTTTCGAATTAACTGCGTGACGGTGCAACCCAAAAATATGTGTATGGACAGTCAGACGAAATTGTGAAGTGTTCATATCATCCTCAAAGTTGTGGTTTCAAAATTCTTGGTTTCGGCGAAAATTGGATGCTTATCATGTGCGTTTAGACATTTTTCTTACATTTTTTTTATAAACGATGCTCTGATCTATAAACGTTCGCTTCTTTGATGTTGAGCGCAGTTTAGTAAATAGTGTAAGTAGACCTCTTTCAAAATAGTAAACTAATGAATTTTCATCTCGTGGTTTTAAGAAATAATAACCTTCATCAGTGGTGAAATTTCTGAAATTTGTCATGAAACCTTAAAAGGTGTACACTGTTCTCTGCTTAAGGTATGAAAGTATGAATAATTATAATGAAAGCCGCTTAGCGTATCATGATTTGAGAGAGACTGGTCTTCAATTACTATTGAGAAATGTAAACAGTGTATTTCACTCACTTCGGTTATTTCACTCATACTTCACTTAAAACTGGGAAAGTATCGATGTTGTTTAATGACAAATCATTTGAGTACCTCAACTTTGTTTAATTAACACTCGGCTGCAAACATCAATGTAAACAACCACGGTCCAGGTGTTACCGTGTGCTAGGGTATTTGCATGTAAACGTAACCACTGCCAGTTAAAAACACTGCTCGAAAGAGTACTTACAAGAAACAACTAAAGTTACCAGAGAGAGGCAATCTCTCTTGTGGGATAATTTTTAGCTTTGGAGATATCGAGTGGACTGTTTTTGACTTGAAGAACGTCTTTTGTCAAACTCGCAGGTTTTTCTCGTGGAGGGGCTGATCACGCAAATTCAACAAACTGAGCAACTATTTTAGGATGAGGGATCAAGCTAAATAGGCCTACTGAACTTACCACACAACTAGGCTTTTTCCTCGAGTAAACGATCTTTAAGATCCCCGTAGCAAGCCCTCTGTTTTGACAATTGCAGGGCTGATATAATAAGCGCACAGTTGCTAGGCTGACTTTTGGCTGGGTTAATTACCTTGATAAATCTCGACTCATTGTAAGTAATATCATTGGGATTAGTGTCTTTTGTGAGGACGTCTCCTAAGAGTGAAAAGCGTAATTAATTCGGTGGCCTATCTGAGCTTAGCCTTAAGTCTCTCAAACGAATGCAACACGTTTTGTCCTGAACTTCTGGAATTATATTAACAACCTAGTCAAGTAAATCAATACATACGAAATAAATTATTTCAAATTCCAGTTCATCAGTTATATAGATGTATCTCATATAGAATTTGCCGTCGCCCTCTTTTGTCTCTGCCACTTAAAACGAGTGTAGATCTAAAACGTGCCGAATTCTTTAGTTATTAACATCAATGAGCCAATAACCCAAATAATAACAATTTAGTACCTCTGCCGCTCTATGCAACGAAAAGGAGTCAACAGGAGATCAGCTCACGATAAGTTCTTTAATGAAAGACGATATAAGTTCTGTTTATTTGGCTATTTCGCGTTATCGTACAGGCCTAACAATAAATCAATGCGAGCGCGTTTCCTTGATCATAAATAATCGTACATGACCGGTCGGTTCGTATGGGTTACAAACACATATATCTCAATCATTAGAATATATTAGTGTGTAGCATCGCTGAATACCTCAACGAGTCCTTCGACAATGATGGCCAAGATATTTGCAAGCCGCACAATAACTCTCCAAAACCGGTTTTCCATCAGACATTGCCGTTGTATCAACGGTAAAGAAATATGGCCGGCGCTTTTTAGTGGCGCATTTTGATTATGTCTTTCAGATTGGAAAACGCAAACTAAAGTAAAGTATACACCTGTAATATTCTTTACTTACACATTAAACCTTGAACGACAAATAGAAATTAATCTGATCGTGGCAAACGGTTTTTTTCTCGGGAGCATTTTTTTGTCTCTAAACTAAGGGTGATCTGGTTTCATCAATCTAGGGACTACAATAGTTTAAAGTCCAAAAGAGAAATTGAGTATCGAAAATGTCGAACGTGAGCAGTGAAGCCCAATAAAAAGTTGTCATTATTGCTTACAATATTGTATTGTATACAACATTGCGCTGTTAGACTGTAATTCCTGTCTGTTGTTTAGAGAGAAGACTGCATACCGCTGATGTTTCGAGTGAAGGTTCCCTTAAAGTTTTCCCTTAATTAATCGCATTAACGAATGATTTACTTGACCAACGACTCAGTGGAAGCGCCATCTCATGTAACCAACTGAAGTCGCCACATTCCGAGTCAGAGTGGGACATAACAGTTCTTACGTTAACGTATTTTCCGTTTTTGTTTTCTTGTGTGTTTCCCTGCAGTTGGTTTGTCAATACGATATCTCTTATCTTCTCGAGCGGCTTGCGCTGCCCTTGCCCCTTCCGCAGTCTTAGCCTCAACGGTGATTGGTCCGAACCCTACGGGTGAGTTAATAAGCGTCTGTCCCTCAGAGCTGGGAACTTCCTCAGTTGAGTACGATCCTTCCTGGGTAACCCCTTCGTGTCCTATAACTTCTGGATGAAATCCATCGAGGTCTTCATCCTCCCTGAAGTTGTGTAATCGCCTTCGGTATTGAGGTCTGCGAAGGATACGCCTTGTGTAGGTCGGGTAACCAAGTCTGAGCGGATGGTGAAAAAGAGATCTGTCTTGAAGTAAACCCCGTGATGAAAGGCTTGTAAATGAGTTCAAATCATTTCCTGGACGAGAAAACGCGTTTGAAACCAGTGGCGACATTAAACTTGAAGGAGCGAAAGATGATGATACCAAAGATGGCGCCAGTGGTGATGCCATACGCTGCGATACCACTGGCGATGACCCTCCGGCTAAGCTGGGGCCCGGGTTTGCCATGGGTGTCACCAGAGATGACGTCATATAGCGAAGTGGTGTTGAGTCCAAGGAGAGAATATTTCCCAGTGACTGAGGTCCTGCCATGCTTACCTGCTGTTGTATGCCTGACGGCTGCATACCCACCTGCTGCTCCAAGCCTACAGGCTGCATCCCTAATGACTGACGAGCAAGCGGCTGCTCCTGTAACAGTTGCTGCTGAAGCTGTAGCTGACGTAACTGCAAAGGTTGTGGCTGCAACACTTGCTGAGTAAATGCTGGCTGCAGAGGCTGTAGTTGCTGTAGCGCTTCCAGAGCTGGTGTCAGTACAAGCTGTCGTTTGTAATTTTGAGACACGTCATCTTGTAGCAAGTCGTCCACGCTGCTTGGATCTTCAGCTGCTAGAATTGGCTCAACTAAAGTTTGTCGTTTGACTTTCCTTTTGTCCTTAAAGTGCTCCTGCGGGTGGTGTTTCTTTACTTTCTTTCCGGGGGATCCAGGGACCTTGGATCTGCTCACCATTGGAGACCGTCGCATTAACGAGGAAAGGTCGACATACCGCGCCAAGGGTTGTTGACCAATTAACGACCCCCCTGCAGAAAAGAAACGAATCATATGAGTACAGATACCGATATATTCATAACCACCAAATTGTATATTTACTGAGACAAAGAATCCTGCTCAAAGCCGGTATCTCGGGGTTTTTTTTATAACAAAAAGTAGGGTTGTAATAGTCATCCTTTCAGTCCTTTAGTTCATTCTCTTACTAAGTTATGTTACTAAAGTAGGGTCGTCGATTTTATACTCGCTTTCTCTCCCAACTACATAACGTATCCCTGTTTCGTTGCTCTCTTTGGCCTGAGTTTAATGTCTTTCTCCCTTCTACTGGCGGCTTTCTGGAACTAAACGGTATGTAATTTCTCTCTGATAACGAGAAAACAAACCACGGTGCGGATAAGCTATCGAAGCGTATCATCAATCAAACAGCTTCGCAATACTGCCATAAAGTTATCTCGGGGTACTCTAACCTAACCATCAATCGTTAGACAATAAAAGTTTTCATAGAATATATTTTCACGGTTTCCCGTCATTTGGGTCAGTTAGTGAACATTTACTACACAAAGATAGCTCGGCAATCCCTTTTGTGGATTCTACAGCAATGACTGATGATATTGAAAATCGTTATCCAGCCACAAAACGAATGAATGGAATTCCAAGCGAATCGTTTGAGGTCAAGGTGACAGGTATGTCTCGCATGATAAACCCACGACAGACATCAACAATGTGTACCGACTGAATTTACTATTTATTAAAAACGGGGTTTTCTCAAGGATCTCTAAAGTGCAAAGAAATTATTTCTTTTTGTAAGCTCTGAAAATATTTACATTAGAACCAATCGAAATCTAAGAAA